>JAUELE010153932.1:0-13945 GCA_031471655.1 Diodora aspera
ACATGGGCACCCTCGGAGTTGGGGGTGGGGGGGGGGGGGGATGGGGGGGTAGTGACCTTGCCCGGAAAATGACCACCTAGTAAAACCGGGAAGCAAGAAAACAAAAACAAGAGAAAAACCGTTGACACTCTACTGTGCCCGAATTTTGGGGCGTTGTTGCCCGAATTCTGAGCCCCCCCCCTCCTCCCGGCTTGTACGCTTATGGTTCAAACCAGTGCATGATCGTTCTTTAAACTGGCAGCGTATATTTCAAAACAATTTACACCTGGAATGAATTTGAAAATAAATAGTTTGGTGAAAGTATATAGAATTGCATGAGCCAAAAGTAAAAATTGATTGCATAAATATATATTTTAATTTTTAATTTTTCTGTTTATAATTATGACATTTATCATGTAAATGTTTCCAATTAACTCATATCTCCCCTTTTAACTAAATTCATATCCCTGTAATTACATTTAAATCAAACATACCCTGTATAAAACATTTTCTTTTAATAAGTGATTTTTCGGTAATTATAAGAAAAAATGGATGGTCTCATGTCATGAGTAAAAACAAATTAGAAGAGAAAAATCTCCCGGCTCCCCTTCTCCCGAACAAAACAACACAAAAACAAATGATTGCTAGAAAAATTAAGACTTGACAGTCTAGTCTTCAGTTTGTTCGCACAGTTCTCAAAGGCCACCGCAGGCCTTTGCGATCAAATCGTACACGATCCATTTGCGCACGATCTGATTTCAAAAGATTGAATTCGACTGGTGGCAAATTCCTATAAAGGTCCTAGAAATGGCTGCAGGGAGGATGGATTGTTAGAAGTTGTCATATGGATTTATTATGAACACTGGTGGCTGAGTGTCAATAATCACCTGAATGACATCTGATATTTTATTTTATAAGCACCCCTTAAGGGGGACCCTACCCATTCAAAACGGGATATGGCCGCCTGCAACCAAAAAATCGAAAGTACCATTTTATAGCAACATTAACATTTGCAATGGATGATAATGCCAGGCCCCACATATCCCATGCAGTAAGGGATTATCTTCACGCAAACGCCATTGATATCCTTCCTTGGCCGGCAAGAAGTCCCGATCTGAATCCCATTGAACATTTATGGGACGTGTTAGGCCGTAAGGTGCGAGCTAGGGAACCTGGTGTTCAAAATCTTGCAGAATTTGCACAGGTACTCGAGGAGGAATGGAACAGTATTTATCAGATGCAAATCAGAAGACTAATTTCAGAGGAGGCGTGTTGAAACTTGTATCCGTGCGAGAGGGGGTTATACCTGATACTGACACCCATTCGTGTGGACAAGTACATATGGTTTGCAAATCGTTTCATCACCTTTGTGATCATAAACAGTTGACTGCTTATGTTATAAGAGCATACTTTCTACTCGACTGAATTTGTTCAAAAATACCAGCATGGAAACGTTGATAATAACATATGAAATATTCGATTCATGTCTTCATTTTTCATCTGTATTACTCTTTTACTGTCTTACAAATACAGTTTTTACATTGTAACTGGACTTCATGTGGCAACTGATGCTTAACAGTAATGCTAATGCCAACTATGACATAAAATGGCGGGGGTGCTTAACTTTTGAGCGTGTGCATAGTTCTAGCCTGAAAATACAAGAAATCCCTTCTAAGAGAACCTGAATTTCCAAATGTAGGGGGCTTCGCTACATATACCCCCATCTCAAACAAGTTAGCCATACGGCCTTGACGGTATAGCTGTAGCAGCTAACATCCATGTTGATACTTTGTTACGAATAATACAATATTGGTGTACACTCTCAGAACTACCGTCAGAGAGATATCCCACACAACGTTATATTATGCTGTACAACTGCCCGATTTGGAATTAAACTCTCGGGTTACAAATGTCAAAAGGGTTTTGTTTATGTATGGTGTTGGTTATATATCGGAAATCCAAGGAGCTTTTGGCATGGATTTGTTTTTGTATGAATCTGAAATTAGTAATAAGGATTGTTGTATTCAACACATGTCAAGTGTTACCAATGACAGATCATCGCTAAAAGAATGCTCTTGCAATAAAGCAGCTGTCTGTCCAAAAATAACTCTTAATGTCCTTGTATCTAAACAATCACAGATAGACGTGAGGAGATAGCATAACATTGTCTGTTTTTGTCCATTTTGTAAATGTTTTATTGAACATGAATCCTATTGCTATGAGAATCTGTGACAATGCTACTGAGATTCCATGAAAGCCGTATTAAATGATACTTTCATCTTCGTAGATGATACTATTATCTACCAGGATGACACTTTCATCGAGATAGATGATACGTTCATCAAAGTAGATGATAATGTCATCTACGAAGATGATAATATTAGTTTCACATACGTAGATGAAAGCACATGTAATCGTCTACTTAGATGCCTTGCAAATTAGAGATACATTTTCTGTAAAAAAAACCAACTTTTAACTGTTTTAAAATTTTTTTTAATACGCGTCCATTTGTTTGTTTTTTCATCAATTACAAATCTATTTATATATCTATCTAGCTAGCTCAACTGTATGCACGACCGTGGGTGGATTTTCTTCTCCAGTAAACACAATCACAGACACAGAATTGCAGCAGATTATGCACATTGTCCAACACGCAGCTTGAAGGTCTTTGCAAGGTGTAAGTACGAATTTCGGTCGTCAGTCGGTTAATGCAGCGTGATGCTGTTTTGCGGTGTTTCTAATGCAGAGAATTGTGAAACTTATATTCTCAGTCTCTGGAGAGAAATTCCAAACAAAATAGTAAAAGCTGAACTGTGTTCTTGTTCTTTTCTTTCTGGGCATAGACACTTAATTGAATCCTCTGCATTAAATGCTTTGTTTACTCATTCACCCGAAAAGATACCGTGATCATCGATGTGATTATCCACATTATTACCTGTGAAACATCAGCTACTTGGAAGCAGGGTTTAGGTAATACAGTGTGTATATATATATTGATATGATTACTGTTCTTATCGTCTCAACATTTCTAGATCACTGACTTCCTACTAATAAAGCAACTTGCTATCTCCTTATTCAGTTTCCGGGTTGACTCATCTCGGGCGGGGTCGGTTTGTTGCCGGGGCGTATACCTGTCAGAGAGAGTGAGTGAACTGATGTTTAACATCGTTGTGGGCAGTATTTCAGGCATAGCGCGACGATTACCTCACATGCACATCAAATACAGCAACATTTCGATAAAACCTTTGAAATCTTTTTCACATCAACAACAAGTTTGAAAACAACATTTTTCCTCAGCGGATACATCGCAGTCCATTTCAAAAGTCCAATATCTCTCTCAAATAGTAAAGAAAAAAGACATAATGGGGTGTTTACCTATTTTGATAAAAATCTCTGAAAGGCTGGTTCTGGAATTACCGGTTAGATTTGACAAGGTGAATTTTACGGGCTACTGTTGTCACTGGAGGAAACAGGTTTGTCACATGATTATACAGCTTTGAGGATTATAAGTTAAGTAGCATGAGTAGCTATTTCTTTAAAAAAAATTGTAGAGCTACTTCTCTACCGACGCTGTCTCAACATGGTTCACATATGGAGCTACATGTACAATGTATGTCCATCAGATGACATGCGCAGTGAAGATTTCGTTTCAGCAGCAAACGTTTGTTCAACGCAGAACTCTGTTTCAAATGAAACGGTTGTTTGTGACTTCTTTACCATCATGAAACGATCGCTTCTTTCCAAGGATTTACCTCCCGGCGTTGTGATTCTGTCCAATCGAATTATCATCAAGCCCTGTCTATAATTGTCTCCTAGTGTTTACTCATGTCTATGAGTTCGTGACATGAATGTTTGAGCCAGAGCATTGAAGTGTCATCTCAGCAGCTGATGGTAACAAATTCTAAGATATTTATTTTAAAAAAATTCAAGTCCCAAAGCACATTTCAGGCAGTGTAACATATTTTGTTTTGTTTCACATTTCCCGGGTATGACTTATCTCTTAATGTGCATATATATTGCGTATGCTTGAAATACGTGGAACAAAACGAAGCACTCAAATCACAAATGATTGGAAGAACAAAGCACAATTATGACAAGGACGAAACATGTATTACATTGAGATTTGTGTTAGCTGATCTATCTCAAAGAATGCATAGAAATCAGAATATCTATATGTGAAACTTGGCGGATGATAAATTCTAAAAATACTAACATAAATGCTTAGACCACTATAATGTTAATATCGTATACGGATGGAAAATAACATTTGGGACGCTTAGTGTGGAAATGCTCGTTATCAGAGATCATCTCACGTGTTCTACGTCGGAGTTATCCGAAGACATAATACATGTATAAGGGACACACGAGATAATGAAAGTTCAGGTGTTTCATAGCTGTTCCAAACGCATTGTGAATAAAGCCTAACACATCATGTACTTTGTTTCCTTATTTGTTTCCATCCCAATACTGTAAATGCATAACTTACTTGTAAGTATGCATGTGTTCAGTTGTGGATCCGGGGGGGGGGGGGGGGGGGGGCCCCCCCCACCCCCTCCCCCTGTTTTGAAAATCAAATACGGAAAATAATAATTACAGTTAATTGTACAGTTAAGTGTCCTCGACCCCAGATTGGACTGCCATTTTGCATGTTGGACCCCTCCCTTCCACAATCCTGGATCCCCCGCGTGTGTTGGAAGTATGATTCGGCTTAAATTGGACATGTTAAAGACTATTGGTTTAACTTGAAGATTGAAACGGGCGTTTTTCTACAAGCACATGTATCTTTATAGCGGTGGCTAAGCGAATAACTATATTATGCGGATAAACAGGTTTTTCAACCACTCTTTTATTTTAGCTACATACGTTTTACTTACGCATCATTCAACTAGTGTTACGTGTCTCTAATTACGTGTGAAATTTCTTCAATAATTAAATGTTCATAGTAATGCGTTTAACCTACGCTATCTACATGCACCAGAAACATTTTAACAGCACACACAATTTAGTTACAAACAATCGATAGCCTATCTTGCTTAAGGGGAAACAACCTATACGGGATTAATAGAGCGAGAGCCTACAGGGATTGTAGTTTGAGATGATGAAATTTAAATAGGAATTAGGAAGGTCTCTGCTAGAACACCCCAGATGTCATTAAGGGGTGTTTTGGAAACATATTGCTTTTGTCTGTTCCCAAGACATTTCTTCGGGTCTTCAGGCGTCTCCCTATTAAAGGAGCGGACCGCAATGCCCTATTGATATATCGCCTTGTGCTGATCTTATTGCGAATCTCTGGAGAGGGGTTTTAGCCAAGACGAAAGCAATTAAGGTTTTTGCATTTCCGTTTTATCGACATTTAGACAACAAATTTGATTTAAGGTTATCAAGAAGCTGTCTTTTTTCACAATTCAGCTGTAACTGCAAATAGAATTCACAGATTGACACAAACAAAGGTTTATGTATAGATATGACTATTTCCTGAAACGTAGTGTTCTTGGCATGCAGCGCGTCATCGTCAGTAATGGCGTGGTACTGCTTTCAGCGTTTAGTGTCTGAAACATTAATACTATTTAAGTACCAAATCATTTAAATGTCTCTAATGTTTAATCATTGTACACTACGTATTCACGAGAAGCGACATCATTGTCAGTATTATGAATTGGCAGAGGGTTTCTATAAATGTTTCAGAAGAAACATAATGTCTGTTCTTAACATCTATTCTCCGTGCATGCTAACTTAAATATGTCAAGGGTATCTACAAGCTATGTTAGTCCTGCGCCATGACTGTGAAAACAAATTTAAAAAAACAAAATTCAGAAAATAAAATAATGAAAACTGCAGGTTTTTGTGGATTGATAAGTTTTCATAGACTAAGTGTTAGTTTAAAGCTATGCATTTCACGAATAATATGTTGGGTTCGACAGAATTCACATATGGTGATATGAAGATATGTCTCAGCTGCCATTGAAGCTGATACAACATATCCCGGATATCCGGGAGAGACACTGGGGGCACTTGCCCTCCCCCGCCCCCCGCCCTAAACGCACCCTTTGAAATATGCTTTGATATATTATAGCACCCAATCAACCCCCAAAATATGCAAACTCTTGAATTGGGCTGACATTCTACCATTTCGCAAGTTAATGTTTCCAAATATCCGGGGGAACACGCCCTCGAATATTTCTAGAATATAGTATCTTTCTTGACCTATGTTGTGCCATATATATGTGTATAAGAATTGCAGTGCTAAAGCAATGATAAGATAAGCAAATAATAGTCACCACCTTAAAGCGACACATGTAGCCCTGAGTCCGTCATTCTGCAACAGCCCGGACTCTGCCAAAAGCGTATTTTCATACAGTAAAGGTGTTTATGAGTTTAATCCATCGACATCTCCCTATGCATCTGTCCTTATTTAATGAACTGATTACATTTGTCATACCAGATATAACATTCGAAACGGGAGTTGTTTCCTGACTCACATATTGAAACATTCAGTGAACATAGCAGTGAGAGTTTAAAAAACTGCTTCTTAAATTTGCTAAATTATGGTGAATCATCGAACTGCTTCTTAAAAGTCTCCGAGAAAGAGACAAAGATCGAAGTGCAAGCTTCCTTGTCAGTTATGGCCTCCACATTGCCGACGCCTTTCTCGTAAATGACGTAAACACCTTTTGTCAGGCACAGCAGCCGACGACGACCAACAGTTAAAGGAAACAATCCGAGGACGGGATGCAAAAGAGAGCAATCTCTGGTGATCAATACTCGGTAGCAAGTGAGTTACACCATGTCGAGCGGTCCTCCTAGCTAACGGTAATTTGTTTCTGGTGTGTTTGCACAGGGTCTATGAGTGTATGACGAGTGTGAATGCGGGGACACTGAATTGTTGAGCATTGTTGGTTGTAAGTAATTAGCCCCAAGCCATACGATCATCTCAAACGAAAAAGTAGAAATATCTTTTCCTCAGTTTTGAAGAGTTCGTGTGTTCGAGTCTGAAGTATCTGTGATTGATCTTTGACCAGCGGCAATATAGTCCCTGTAACGATATCGGTAGCGATAGCAACGAATGTAATATTACTGTTTTTGCGTTTTTTATTCGCTTAAACACCGTAGATGTTAATTTATACACATACCTGCCCCCTTTTCAAGTTTGATGATGTAGGACAGAATCTAGCACACATAAATCATGCTGTCTGACCGTTTCAAGTGGAAATCCGAAATGAAACAGCTCTTTGTGTTAATTAATTCTTGTACAAAACAAAGTTCCCTTCGAGATCGGTTATTTTGTTTGTTTCCATCAATATATTCAAGTATGCCGACGGTAGATGCGAACATAACATTGTTTAGTAGCAAACATGTGTTCCAATGATACAATAAAAGCAATTATTTGTTTTGTGTACCGATAATGGGCGGATGAGTTCAGTATTAGTTTACTATTAAATACATCGATGCATTTTAACATTCAACTGTCTGTTGACTCACATATCATATTCATAATTAGAATCAACACTGAGAGTACACCAACGCGTACACTATGCTATTGTTGTGGACCTAATTGTTGATTTCCGGGCGATAAAAAGTACCTTCTTGCAAGCACTGCGACACTTAAACAGTACTTCAGACAGTTGCGAATCCTGAACAATTTTGAACAATTGATAAAAAGACAATTGCAGATTAGTTCAAGCAAAATATTATCCAGTTATCATAAATTAATTAGTATTGTTCGTAATCTGATGAGGGAAGCAAAGCTTTAGCATCAGATGTCGGCAATCAAAACTACCATCGCATCAGGATAAAACTGCGGTGCATGTCAGATATCAGTTTTATGGTGCGCTCGATGATGTCTTCCTTAAGTGATACCTGATATACAGCCTCGTACAACTTCCTGTTTATTCAGGAAATGATTTAAAATGAATTTTGCATCGACTCTTCTATAACATGTCACACGTCCAGACAGGGTCAGTTTATTACATGACACAATTCCGCATCAGGGGTAATATGATTTGATGCAGTGAAACCTGCTAGCTGAAGGTCTGAACTGAATGATCCATGCATAGTACCATAATGACAATAGATTATCATTCGTGACGGAAGATTGGTTGCGGCCGAGAGTACGCAATGCTGGATTCAAACCTGACAGCTTTATCTCCGTGGGCAGATGGGCAACCCCAGCCCACTTTTTCATAACATCAACACTTAAAAAAGTTATAATTTGACATGCCAACCCAGCTGGAACCAGCTTTCTTAGTTTTATGCAAAGTGTTTGTTACGTAGATGTGTCAAGCTACAAATAGATGGATATGCGTGGTATACGTGGGATTATATATTTATATGTATAAAATTATATTATATGTATTATGTTCGTGCATGCATGTCTGTCGGTCTGTATGTATGCATGTGTGTGTGGAAAAATGGTTTTAGTTTATGTTTTCTGTTTATTTAGTTTTCTTTGTGTGCTTCGTTTGTAGACTAAAACATAATGCCAAATCAAGCATCGGCTGTACCCGGTTCAGCACGTGCAATTCGTGATGCGTGGGAAAAGAGCACGTGATTCAGTGACGTGCTCAGTCTAACTTTCATCGGAGGAGGACCTAATTCGAACTGTATAGATATTGATAAGACCTGTTTTCGAAAAATAGCTTAAAGCTTCCACTGCAAAACATCTACAGGGCTAGATTTTGCACCAAGTGTCCCCAGAGTTTATCTCAGTGATGCTGTCGTCATTGGCGACTGTGCTACATCAATCCAAACACTGTTTCTCAGAGCAGTAAACAAAACCAGCACTCCACATTGTAGTTTGTCTCACAGACGCTGAATAACTAATGTTACCCTAGTCGAGGTAAAGGCAAATATACAAAAAAATACGTCATGTCTCTGGGCTGCTTTATGATATTATAAAAGAAAATTACAGTTTACAATAGTATATTAAAATATTACATAATAACATTTCGATACTAATAATTTAACCAACATGTAGGTACACACAAAGCGACCACAGCTGTAGTGGAAATAACAAAAGTAGATACATATATATAGGTCTTAGTGATTTTAATAATAATGAAGAAAGTTGAATTTAAATAAAAACAATTCACACAAATTAAATACTGACATACATGTATTACATGTATGTGAAAACGGAACAATGTGTTAATTGTTTCACATTTACTTGCTCCAATTTAAAATGATCCAGAAAATTATCATTTTATAAATTGTAATAAAGTATAGTTATCATATAAACTACCAAACAAATTATAAAATCAGAATAGGAGCTCATTGATATTTCTAATTTCTGGAGCTGAGGATTTCTAGATTTGCTAAGCATCTAGACTTGCAATTGGCAGACTCAATTTTCTGTGTACACTCGAGGGACTGGGCGACAGACTACAGTTTCATGTGCGTGTGAGTATAATATACTCGGTCATGGTGGTGTTACTCTTAGTTCAATGATTTAAATTTACTTTACTTCAAATTATCTTCATATAGGTGAAGTTTGTACTTTACATTGCACTGAATACATGCATTCCCTGGTGTGATGTCATGAAAAGAATGTATATCATTCAGTACTAAGTAATTTGTGATCTAAATATTGTAATATATTTATGTATTGTGTTGCTGCGCAATGGGCATGACGTGTGCTTCTCTACCTAATACAATACGGTCCCTAAATTTGAAATTGGTGTAAAGTGGCCATGAATATGAGATATAATGTTTTAGGTTGCTGTACAACCAGTGAAACAGATGACATAATATTGTATTCCTTATAGAATGAAATATTTCTTCATGTGGAAAAAAGGTTTACCTGAAGACAGCCTTAATCTGTGTAATCTCTGCTTTCGCTCGTTTGATACTTTTGTAAACAACGAGTGTGAGATCCGTGGTATCTAACAGACACTCGTTTAGTAATCTCTATATACGACGGCTTCGACAGAAACTGTGGTCTGTACCTAAAACGTGTGACAATGAACACGATCATTAATTATAATTTATGACATTTCCCACCAATAGCCATGCATTTATAATGCAAACGCATATTTCATCCCTGACTTTATATAATGCAATGAAATAGATCATTTTATATTTTTCACATAACATCGACATCAAGTACGTTTTGTTTTCAATTACTTCCTTTTGTGTAAAACAATAATATGACTTGTGATACTTGACCATTGCCCATAGCTGGGCTTATTGTTGGTGACAGTAATATTATAAACACGGTACGCGAAGGGAGCCGCTGAGATGAATCATGTAAAATGCGCGCGCCAATGATCATGTGGCCAAATTGCAGCGTTATTTGGTGTGTTGGTTCGATTAGTTATGCCCATGACCACCATATGGTTAGGCATATCAGTAATGTTGTAATGTCGTTACAATGCTAAACATTTCAGTGGTCCTAAACTGTTGTAACTTATAATATGTATGTAATATCATCGCGAATTTAAGTAAATTTTAGATGTGTGAGGGAGTGGAACCTCTAGAAAATGCAAGGTTTATCATGTAGGACTCTGTTTACCTGAGTCTTGATAATGTGGTTATTCAGCTGAAACCGATATTCAAATAATCAAACAGAAATCGTAATGCAGCCATCACATGGACAACTTCGCCACAGTATCGGGCTTTCCTTGAATTCATTTGACTACTATATCCGCAAGTTCATGTGTATATATAAGAGTAATAGATGCAATGACAGTATAATTACAATAAGGTTGTACGGTAAATGTTGGCTTTATCGCATCTAATTACACTGCAACCACCATAGGATGACACATAACTAGTGATCGTCCTAATACTCGCGGTTGTCCTAATAGCAACGTGTTTATAATCGGTTAGCTGATACATGAAAACAGCGATATTGTTTATGACTTGCCTGTTATTAAACTTCATTAACATCTGAGCGACAAGTAGTGAGTTGGAGTAATGAGAGAGGAAATACATCGTTGTAGTGTCTGTCAATGATGCTCTGGGGAAATCTCCTTGTTTGTGACCAACTATCGCCATCCTATCATAAATTTCCAACTCTTCTGATGTAAAATCTTTGCTCAGAGCAATTACAATATAAGACCAACCGCTCGTATGTCCGCGGCATTCCACGTCCACTACAAAACACCTGCATTGAGACACGTTTTCGAATTAAATATTTTGCTGACGTCGCGAAAGTTTTAAATGGGTTTTCACTATTAATATGAACACTATTATTTGTGTTGTTATGTGTGCGTTAGTCGCGATATGGTTGAAAAAAATCAGATAGCGACGTTTAACTTAATTCACTCACTGACTCATTTTGTGCGTTCATGTATTGCTCCGTGTTAATTTAGACGTTGATATTCTTACTTAGACAGGGCCGTAGCGCCCACAAGTGACATCCCCACCAGTTTGCTCCTGATAACAATTATACCGTATATGGTGATTGACCTTGGATAAGGTGAACCATTTCGATATTGTTCGAATATTACATGTTTAACAGGACTACCAGAGAACGCGCAATTCCAACAAGTAATATCTATTGAATTTAATCATCATTCTAATGAAATACATAATGATATGAGCCCCCCCCTCCCGCAGTGTTTCAAAGCTTACAACGGCCTTGTGTATGTGTAACACCAGAAGGTAGTGTTTCTGAAGCTATATATGTTCTTATATGAGAATTGAAGATTTCATTTCCATAGGCCTTCTTTTCAGCAGGCTAGAAGTATTGTTAAAATTCACTGTCCATAATGTTCAGCATGCTCACAACAGTAGTCGTCTTTTTTTCGATACGTGTTACAACTGCACTCCAATCTTATACCTCATTGCGTGTACCATTCAATACGAAACACCAAACTCACTGCTTGGCAGACCTTTTCGAAATCACCACATACAATCGTTCAACACTTCAGTCTTCTTTACTGCCATAATTACTGACAATCGATGGTGATTTACGCTGAAAGGCAAATGTCCCATGCAGAGAGCGTGGTTGGAATGCACAGAACCGAGTCCCCAGAATTCACTAATGGTTGAGTTTAATTGCGAGTATGCTCCGTCTGCCCAGCTCCTGAAGGAGATGCCTGCTATTCTGCAAACTTGATCAACACTGTTCTCAATAATCAACAACGGAACAAACGATAGCTGTGAACGGTGCTTGCTTTGTGATAATCTTTTCCATGTATGTAAAATCTGTACTAGACAGCGGATAGACAGGCAGTGCAGTTCTTGCTTTTTCATTAAACTCGTAACGAAAGTGTTAATTGTGTTAGTTCTTTGCAAAGATTGTGTAATGATTTCTGAACGTTTCAACACTCTCTATATCAAGTGTTATTTATATATGAATGCTGAAAACAAAATATCCAACGTTTGGTGTATTACTGCGTTATATCAATTTATGTATTGTGTGGTGTCGTAACAGGTCGGTACACTTCAATTCTAGAGCTTAAAGTTAATTCTACTTCTAATTAACTCTTGTATAGCGCTAAATCCATGCTTGAGAAGCCTGCTCAAAGCGAAAGGTAATACCGTAATGTCTGTATTAATACACTGCTTGCAGATTTCGATGGCCTTAAATAAAATCCTATATAGAGTAAATATGTATCTCACTGAAATGTATATATTTCACCTAAAATATATATGTTCTGCTCAGTATCAATTCTGATATTCTGAAATCGTTAACAATTGCTAACACGAGATATATACTTCTCTGGATAGAATCTAACTGTATGCGATACAACCGATCCTGCAAATATGCCAGATGTAAAAAAAAATTGTCATTCTTAGTAAACGAATGTACACCTCGTGAATATTAACATTTCATAAAGCGCCCATATGTTGCGTCTGACATCCGTCATGAGTATACCAACATGTAGCTCCTATCGATGTATTTGAAGGAAAAACTTGATTCGAAGACATACATTTTTATTCGGATGATACTCTATTCTTTAGTCAAATGTATCACGTAACATTATCACTCTAAAATGTTTGACTTTGCACATATGCAGTAGATGGAGAGGTAAACATGAACGAAGGAGAGGACGATTATGTGTTGTCTATCGTCCTCTTCATCTATGCTGATCTCGAACGCGGTCAGTGTATTACAGAAGGAAAGCCTCATAGTCACGATGTGTACACCTAGATGATGTCATACGATGACGCACTTTGATCGATACGAGTAACACTGTCTAATAATAGGAGATAGGATATCGTCAAATCATCATTGCTTTCAGTAAACAGGCAACTGCGGAAAAAGTCCCCTTTGGAAAGATTCGAACTCGACCTTCTGATGAAAGACAAGCAGATGGTGATGGATTCCGTCCCGCTTTTAACAGAGTATACATGTATATCTGTGCCTTTCTTAGTTAATACATTTATTTATCATACAATGTGGTGGTTTCCCCACAGGATAAAGCCTACAGATATTTTTCGGTATCCGTATGTGTCCTAATGTTGTTACTGCTATTGTCATATGACGCTTTTAAAAGAGTATATCTCTGTGCCTTTCTTAGTTAATACATGTATGCACTCATGGTAATAATGGTTGTCATCGCCAGGATATAAAACAAGAAAAGTAGTGAGCACAGGTCACGTAGATACCCCCCGCTACCAGGTGTTCACATCATAATGCTACTGAAATGATTGGTAGGTAACCAGCCTTTTGCGACACACCAAGGGCTGTATGCAAATGCTCACATAGATATATATTCAAATGATGCAAAAGGCACACTTAATAATAATAATAACAAGGATAGTTCAGTGTACACTTGAGTGCATGACTTGCTGAATGACAACTGGCCTCACTTATGGTCAAGATCACTTCCAGGAAAAGAATGTCCAACAAGCTCACCTTCACTTCCTGGAAATTACTTGTCTAAAGCTTAATAAAATTTTGATAAATTAGTGATGATGTTATGGGTGGAACCAATGATAATTGACACCTAGCACAATATCTGGAAATGATCACACAGATATGCAAATGAGGCAAGTGGCACATCTACACCTCATACAG
>JAUELE010154042.1:0-12224 GCA_031471655.1 Diodora aspera
AGATCTTTGCAGCAACATGATCAATGTTGAGTTGCAACAACATTGCATGAAGATAACCTTTCGCAAGACGTGTTTGTTTCATTTGTATCAGAAAAAGGTTAATCAGCAAAACCAATTAATTAGGTGGGGCTCATTTATGGCTTGACCCCTAACTTGTTTTGAGTAGATTATATATTTTTTATTGTCATCGTTGTGTCCAAAAGTGTCACCGTTTCGACCGAATATCTATCCCCGGTTCGTTTAATTGTCACTGTTTCGTCCACTCACATGTCACCGTTATGGCGTGTCACCGTTTTAGCCAGTTCCATATTTGCTAACTTCCCAATGCGGAATCCTTTTTAGCGTTAGACGACGACCGAAAATCCCCTTTCTTTATCACGTCAATTAGTGTGAAATCTTTGAGTAAACAATCGGGAAAAAAAATAGAGCATGGTATTATATAACAAGATGAATAGAAGGACAAGCTCTGAACATAGATTGGCGTACCTGCATCTTTGACCATGTTCCTTTAAACCCCTAATGACACCACCGGTTAATGCGTGAAATATAGCGTTATCCAATACAAAAGCCATTATTATCATCCCGAGGTGTATGAAGCCACATGTTTATGTTACAGGTGGTTACAACACATCTCAACAGACTCTTTACTGGGTCGTTCTGTATGCCGCCGCCTACCCAGATCACCAGGCCAAAGTACACCAAGAGGTGGACGCCGCTCTGGGTAAGACATTCCTGCCATCCATGAAATGGAGCCCATATATAACTGGGTCATTCTCCCCCGACCGTCTCGAAACAAAACAAAGAAGCTGTAATGAAGCATGAAATGGAAGGGACATGGGGTCTGCGGCAATCGTAGCTACTCGTCTCTTTCCGTGACCTATCAGAGGACTCGTATGCCCCTCGAGTTTCGACATGCGGGAAATTTACGCATGGCGGCCGAATGACAATCGGAATTGGTAGGGACCGATTTCGTATAGGCTTGTACAGATTAATCCGAGTAGTATCGAGCGAAGTCGTAGCGCGCGTTTGGAAGTGATACGACCAAATAGTTCCATCAGAAAAAATATATAATTTTTTTCAGCTGGTATATTTATAACACAAAAGAACTGATGTGTTACATCTGTAACTGTTGACTTTTTAAGGCACAAATCATATAGGCTTCATTGAGTATTATTTCGGAACGCGCAGCTATCACGTGAATGCCATGAATCACAACAATTCAGAGTTATCTTTCCTTGAAAGAAGTACCCAAAGTATTTTACTTTTCTTGGATGCGCTGTGCGCTAGACTCGAACCGGTCTTATCAAAATGGCGACGAGAGGCATACGAGTCCTCTGAACGGTCACGGAAAGATACGAGTAGCTTCGAATGGGTCTGCGGGAGATGAAACACCCCAGGCCACAAAAACTCAACTCTTGAACTAAAAATATAATATTCTTAAAGCATGACCCCAATGTAATGCTCTCTGGTGTTTGGAAACACCATCCGTCACAACAAGCCAAGGGAAGAGTTCCTTTCGGCTCCCACTTTCATTTTCTGTACACTGACATTCATTTCTCGGTTTAAAATTGAACCTTTATAAAGGAGCGACCATTTTATTTTATGGGGGTGGGGGTGGAAGGTTTTTAAAATCTTGAGCAGAAACCAACCCCAACCCATAAACCCCTTTTGATGTTGGGCGGAAGAAACTAAAGGAACTCGTGCTCAAACGTATATTATACTCGCGGCTTGAACTGGAAACGGAGTGTGTTTAGACATTTCAAAAGTCTAATTTACATTGGCAGGTTTGACAGTTTGGTGATTTGTGTTCAGTTTAAACATTGTCAAATTGCGATTACTAAATAGTCCGTATGACTAGAACAACATCAAGATATTACTGATTGAATAAATGTAAGTTGAGCTGTGACATGTTTGTGACCCCATTGAAGTAATATGGCACATACCCACTCGGAATGTGCAACTGCTGGCGAAGGGATGAACTGTTACATCGGATTGTATGTAGTATTTTGACTCTGTGCGCTTTCCTTTCACAAACGGGGGTTCGAATCCCGGCTGAGTCACTTTCGTTCGGGGGCACGGGATGGCGCAGTGGTTAGCGCGTCGGCCCAGCAATCTGCCAGCCCTGGTGGATGTGGTTCGAGTCCCGTACGGGCACCTTTCTTTCAGCCCGGAGAGACAGGAGCCCTAACACCAACGTGGTGTTGGTGAGACCGTGGTGATGTGGCTGAAAGATTGCCAAAAACCACGTAAAACCCCAAATCACTCACTCACTTTTAGTAGTAGTAGTCTTGTATTGCACCGGATTCCAAAACACCATGTGTTTAGTAGTTTGTATGGATAATAAAGAAATAGTGATAGAAATAGCGGTAGTGACATATTGATGTTACGACAGTCATGGGCGAATTTTGTATATCTGGACTCGCTCTCGCTCGTCAAGATATAACAAATTCGCCCACTCGTGTTGTAACATCAAGTTGTCACTACCGCTCATGTATTAATCCCTATATATCAGAAGAATAAAATCAGATATATGGATCGTACAATTGTTTTTATCTCTCCCGAGAAGACAAAAAATAAACATGTCTGGTGTTTCATTTGCTGTTCATGCTATTTTCCTGAAGACAAATCCACAGAGTTTAGTTAGGTCAACAAGCTTCTATTGGAATAAATGTTAGCATAATTGTTTTAGCTACACAATAGACCTGCTTTATAACAGTCGAGGGAGTGACATAATATGCGTCCTTCATTGATTGTTGTTATCGCGAGGATTCCTAAGTGATTGATTCGGCCATGACAAGCGGCTTATTATGAAAGATTAATTTTCCTGTGATACAGCGTGTTTCCCTACTTTTCTGTTTCCTGATATTTGACACAAGTCTCTCACAGCTTCTTTTAGTGTCTAGAAACCGACCAATCCCTGAAGTAAAGTCCCAAACGTCAAAATCACAGGATAAATCGATTATTCTTTGTTCCTAGGGGTTGGAAAATGTTAGATATTACCGGTTACCTTCTAGCTTGGTGTCACTATGGTTGGTATCACCCCACCCCAAGGTACCTGCCTGCCTGCCCCTACTCGTCGTGACTCACTCATATATGGTACTCTTTTTTGGCAACAAATAAATGTTCAAATTGTGCTTAAATCTTGTCAGTAGGTCACACAAGGTGATGTGTCATCCTAACAAACAATAGGTTTGAATCTGTGTCCGGATGATTTCAGAGTCCCATTGGTGCACTATTTTGGCATTTAACTCATGTCTTATTCAACTTCAGGGCCCACTTGGCCCAACCTTTGTTTGACCGACTCGTGTTTATCATTGTTTCAATTCTGATATCCATGCTTTGGACACGCTTTCATTCTCGAGTGAAATAAAATTATGTTTGTTTTTTAAGACTCTGTATCAAAATATTAAATCTGTTTGGAAACTTTCACCATTGGCGCATGAAGCTTTGAGACTGTAGTTGGAATCTGTACCTAAGTTTTTAGGTTATCGTTGAATATGTTTTGAGAAATGACCCATATGAAAAGAACAATGACCCACACAGTTGAAAACTCATGGGCCCATGTCCCACCTCATTTCAAAATTAAAGTAATAATAATAATAATAATAATAATAGTCCACTTGTATAGCGCATAATTCCATACATAAAGCATGCTCAAAGCGCTCAAAGACATTATTACCCTGGTCATTCGGACAATGTACAATTCAAGAGCACATCTCAACTCCCCAGGGGAGTATACAACCCAAGCTGCCTGTTAGGCGCTAAACTGGTTAACTTTCACAACTGCCATCACATTCCGACCAGGTACCCATTTACAGCTGGGTAGACTGAGACAATGTGGATTAAATTTCTTGTCTAAGGAAACAATACAGTGTCAGAACTGGGAATCGAACTCCAGAACTTGCGATTTGTAGGCGGACGCTCCACCTGTAGACCACTGCCCTCCACCTATCATGAAGATTTCAGAATTTTGATAGTTAACCTCTCAAATTCAAACTTCACAACTTTCATAAGTATATCAATAGAGCTTATCACAGAGTTACAATGTAATAGCGACCCATCAATAAACAGATATTGGATGTAATAACTAACAGCATGCCAAAGCCTACACAGACAATAACTTCATCCGTGTCACTGACTTACCATTAAAGAAAATTCTGAGCCGTATTCTTTTAAATGTAATGCATCGATTTCATTACCGCTTCAGCTGATAATTACCATATCTTAATACGATACAGCGTGAAATAAATATCGACTCTATTCACTGGATGCTGGCACCGCTCGAGGCAACTGGTATTAGTAAAGTATTATTATAAGTTTTAATTATTTTTCAAGAGGAAGCTATGGTTTAATCCCGGCTCATTGATTTCATGAGAATTTATCGGTGAAATTTCAGGAGTGGTTTGGTACTGTCTGCTCGATATTGACGCTAGCAACAATAACATACATTTTGATTAAGTGTGGAGAAGAATTTAGTTACTGGCACCTACTCCAGAGGTTTGAAGATGAACTTGGGGAAACATGTTTTAAGTCATTTCGTGTCAATATGCAATCACGCTGCATTGATTTTGTCCTGTGCGGTAAAGATTTGGGACTGTAGGTCCCTGATGGCAGCTGAACAGCGAGATATAGAACCAGTCAGTCTGCCATTGACCACATCTATTTCACATCATGGGTTGTCAATTTCAAAACCTTAAATAACTGAGCAGTTTCAATCTTTACATCTCAAATCAGGGTGTCATTTACACTTATGATAGATTCTGTATTTGCAGTTATGGTATTGAGAAAACTTTTTAAAAGAAAAATGTCAACTGTACATTTTTAACTTTGTTCAAATCTGAACACTGTTTAAGTTTATGTTTCCAAGTTTATCGCCATTTTTAGACATATGAAATGAATCCATGACTTGTCAACATTGTCAGTATTAATGCATAAGTTAAAGATTGCTTTTTAGCTCAAAACACTAAAACGCCTTAGGCCACTTGAAGAAAATAGCTTGTTTCTCACCACTTTTTCAAAATTTCACTGAGGAGGAAGGGCGGATGTTTTTTTTCATATTGTATATTTTATTTGAGTGCTTATCTATTGAACAAAAAGTCATTCAGTAGTGCCTTTTCTATTTCTTTGCAGCCAAATCATGTCATGGATTTAGCATCTTGAAACGGCTATGTATCTAGCATCACAACAATTACATGGTGCAGTTGGTTTGTTAAAAAGTGAGGTTGACATACTACAATGAAATTGGATTTGAAACAAATAAGAATAAAAAAATCTCATTTTTAATGGTGCTTAAAAATTAAAAAAATGGTAGGGGTGGCAGATATTGTGAGCAGGTAGTGAGCAACAAGTTATTTTCTTTAAGTGGCCTTAATGACTTGTAAGGAAGTGATGCTACATGCTTTACACATTCGTTATAAAGAAAAACGACTATATTTCCATCATAATCATTGTGACATGTAATAAACTCATGATTTAGTCTGCTTGTGTTTCATGTTAGTTTTGTAGTAGATTTGTCTCATGGATTTGATATTTCACTAGTTGATCCCCTGAAGCTTTTCAAAGACAATCTGGACTGTGAAGCTGATTAAAACCTGGCACAGGTACCTCAGATCTTTATCTACTTAAAGTTTAAAAGTTTTGATGGTTTTTAAAGTTTAAATTTTGTGTGTGATGTAAATATTTAATTAATTGGAGACGATAAAATAAGAAGGATTTTAACTTCAGAAGCAATGTATTAGTGACTCTTTTAAAAAGAACTTTTAATAACTGACATGTTTTCAAGGGTTTTTAGTGTGATGAGGGGAGGTAACTGAGTAAGTGGGTGCTCAATGTGCTATGGAGGTATGGTAGCAACTGGCATTGGGTCTGTAATATGACGATGGTTAGGTGGCAAGTTAGTCTGTCATCCAGAAGTTTTATTATAACAGAGACAAGCACACAGTTATGATAGATAATCTAGATAGCCGCAGTCTCTCTGGGATCTTATTTATTTTATTACAAATGAATATCGTTTTAATTTAATTTGGTTTTGAATAAAAATTTTAATCTTTCTTCAGAGACTATATTTTAGTCTAGGTTGTGAGTGTGAACCTAAACAAAGCCACATTGTACCCTTGCACAAGGTGCTTTACTTCGCTTGTCTCAGTTGACACAGCTGAAAAAGGGTATCGGAGCTGTGGTGACAACTGTGGGTGGAAACTAACTTTTCTGTAATTGCAATAACCAGTGTTGCAATATTTCCGCCATAGCATATCATGCATGAAGCTCACCGATGAGAGGACAGCTCATAAGAGATTGCTAGAAGAGGAGTGAGTGAGTGAAATGGATTTTTACATTGCAGGGGGCAATATTTCAGCCATAGCGCAATACGACAAGCATTGGGTTACTGAGGCCCTATTCTATCTAAGTGACACGACATCACTCCCCAGGTGCCCCACGGGGTTGCTAGAAGGGGAAGTAAAAGCAATAGATCCTAGATCCAGGCAGCTTGTATGACAGCGGGCCTGGGCTATCTCAGGTCCTATTCCCTCCTGACAACTCCAAGAGGAAGCTACTGGGCAATACCATGGGTGGAGCTGTTGGGTGTGGTGATTGGACAGGGACTGAAGGTAATGGGAACAGATCTTGGAGTAGAGGGGGGTAGGGGGTATGGATAGGCATTGATAGACTAATGTATGGTTAGGTCAATGCATGATTGGGCTAATGCAGAGATAGGCTATGCATGACAACCCTAATGCTTGGTTAGGTTAATGCATGATACAACTTAAGCAGAATTAGGCTAATGCATGGTAATCTTAATGCATTGTTAGGCTAATGCATGGCAATGCTAATGCTAATGCTTGGTTAGGTTAATGTATGATACAACTTATGCACAGTTAGGTTAATGCAGGCAGGCTAGTCTAGTAACCCTAATGCATTGTCAGACTAATTCATGGATAAACTTATACATGGTAACTCTTACACACAGTGAGGTTAATTCAGGGATAGGCTAACGTACGTGGTTAAGTTGCTGTGGTACCACAACATTATGCCACATTCTCATTTTGTTTTCATGGCAAAAACATCAAAGAATTGCACAGAACTTATACATTCATACCATTTTAAAGAGGGATTGATTGAGTGTGATTTAACGTAGCAGGGGGTAACATTTCAACCATAACACTACGGTTGGTACAAAGGGCACCAAATCTTTGAGTCGAACGAAAGTGACCAAGCCAGGATCCGAACCCCTGACCTTGCGGTTGTGAGGCAGTTGCTCTACCAACTGAGCTACCTGGCCCCTCCATTTTAAAGAATTTAAATCCACCATTTATTCTGAAGACCCTGAGTCAAGGCAAGATAATCCTCTTCATATTCTATGATACTCTTCTCTGTTTAGGCCTGCTTAACATGCAGCAAGGAAAAGCAACATGGTCCTGGCAACAATAATCTGCTTTATACAAACATTTTAAACAATTGGACTGCCTTGGGATCTTGACATTGTCAGAAGTCACAAACGTATAAAATCCATTTTCATAACTAGCTAAATAAGACTGATGTGTACACTGGCAGTATCAATGTATTTGTTTAGCAGTGCAATCAACAGGTTGTTTGACAATCTTCTTCCTTTGATCTCTGCATTTACAGCATCTATTGATTAGGTCAATTTGTATTAACACCAGCTTTATTTCCAATGTGCAGTTTTCTCTTTGTTGTCGTAATCCGACGACACATGAATGAAAGATCACAGAGTGCCGAATCGGCAAAGTTGTAATGCACTTAATCATGAAAAATTTGTCAACATTGTCGAAAGATGGACTGTCATATGACTCCATGCTGGATCTTTGACTCGGATGCCAATAGCGTTATATGAGGAATTAGTGTTAGGGTATTGTTTATGATCTTTACCGTTGTGCCGTACTAACGACATTTGTGTTGGAAAATCAATAATGTTATTTTGTAGCGCGAAACGACATAACCGGAGGCTATCACAAACTACAATAATATGGATCGAGATTTTCTCAGATAATATGGATGTTGATTTTTATTTTGATAAGATTATTGAAAATTATATTTTGGTAATATGAAGCTCATGTGTTGTTAACGATCATTATGCGATGTTTGGGATATTGAACATAACACTCGAGCTTTCTTTTGTGAAAACAACAGCCATATTTCATCTCCTTGTTAACGATCAGAATTGACAAAACAATACTTTTGACAACTTTTTTATATTTGACCAGGGCCCTGTGTACGTAAACAGTGTACATAGGACAATGAAAAATCGCTTGCTTTGAGCTGACATTTCAGGATAGTCTTTTTAATTCTGCAAAGTGAGAGGGTGCGCCACAGTGACAGATTACCACATGTATTCTGGGGTGAGTGAAATGGATTTTTACATTGCAGGGGGCAATATTTCGGCCATAGCGCAATGTGATGTGCAAGAGGCGCATCAGGAAAAGGGACAACACAGTATCGACAGTAAGAAAGATCCTCATTTTAGACTTTTAGGCTCATTTAGGCTCTTACATCAAGCATGAGGATACTGGGGTCCTGTTCTTTCTGATGTTAGAGCAACACCCCCAGGAACCCCACGGGGTACATATATTCTGCATACATAGCATACCTCCTGATTTAGGTTGGAGACTCCTGATTGTCCCCCCTATCTCCCTCCTCCCATCCTGGTCATTTTACAAAATCTTCTGATTTTTTACTCCAAATGTTTCTAAAAAAATGTTATAGATGTCTATGGTATACATAACAGTTTAGAAAACCTCTGCTTTTGGGACCACAACTTCCCCCTTTTTCAAGCTGAAGCTCCCCCTTTTTCAAGCTGAAGCTCCCCCTTTTTCAAGCTGAAGCTCCCCCTTTTTCAAGCTGGATCTCCCCCTTTTTCAAGCTGAAGCTCCCCCTTTTTCAAGCTGAAGCTCTCCCTTTTTCAAGCTGGATCTCCCCTTTGGCAGGTATAGGTTATGCCATGAATGGTTCTACAATACAGATATCAAATGTCAGTAGAAAGTGAACTAGCTTGCAACTAAACATCAAGTGAGACAGAGATTAAAGAAACTTTACATCAACTATTATATCAATCATTCAGCTCATAATTTGTTGAACATTGTCTGACATCAGAAGCCAGTTTAAAAAGCAATTTCAGCGTTTCCTTCACGAAGCAATGGATGAGAACTATTTCAAATAGAAATAGTCAAAGGTTCTTTAAATGAATGTGGGTGGGTGAGGGGGTGATTTAGAGTTTTACGTGGTTTTCGGCAATCTTTCAGCCACATCACCACGCTTTCACCAACATCACGGCGGTGTCGGGGCTTCTGTCTCTCCGGGCTGAAAGAGAGGTGTCCGGGTGGGACTCGAATCAAAACCGCCAACGCTGGCAGATTGCTGGGCCAACACGCTAACCACTGTGCCATCCCTCGCCCCCTTTAGATGAATGTAAAATACTGGGTCATGTTAAGTTATTTAGTTGTATGATTCTAAAAGAAAGCCTAGGTTTTACAAGTGACCAAGTAGTGACAAAACAAGGCCAGCCACAGTGCCCGATTTAGTCATAAGCTAAACAAGTTGCAGCCTATAGCTAGGGCCTCACAATCTGCAAGGGTCTCCCAATGATTCAGAAATTGTTATCTTAAATGGTGAGTTTCAGTGCCCGATTTAGTCATAAGCTAAACAAGCTGCAGCCTATAGCTAGGGCCTCACAATCTGCAAGGGTCTCACAATGATTCTGGAGTTGTTGATCCCAACTGGTGAGTTTCATTTAGGGCCTCACAATCTGCAAAGGCCTCAGATATATGTTTAAGCTTCTTGAGACCTTCTGGAGTAAGTTTTAAAGCTTGGAGCCTCAACCTGACATATCTGACAAAAATAGGAACACTCTCAACTACTTAATTCCCCTCTGGATCTCCTGACAAGACGGGAAATCAACAAATGCCAAATTTATCATGCAACTTGTTTAAGTGAGTTCAATCCTACTACAAAAAATATTGTAAACACCTACTGTTAAGTTTACATATAAATCTCTTAGCAGATTAAGACCATGAGCAACTGGCACAAATGGCTTATAACATACCAAACCTCTTTAAATTTAAATTTGTTCGTCATGATTTTGGCAGAGTAAAATCAAAACTAGTTGGTCTAGAATGTTCAATTGCGCTCAGCTTCACCGCTAGACATGAAATCAAAGAAATTGTTATAAATTCACCTTTGAATCTTCAGGCAACAAAAAACCAGTTTGTCTTATTGTTTCATTTCACCAGCTCTCTCAAACAGAAATGTGTATCATGCATATCTAAAATGCTCTTCAAGCTTCTGACAAGGTAAAATCAAAACCAGTCGACCAAGTCTGGGAATCTGAGAGGCAGGGGAGGCAACAGAGGACCACGGGGGGCCTCAAGATATAAGTTCACCATTTCTTGACCTGGAAGACAATCTCTAGAATAGCTCGATCAGCAATCAAAATTTGAAAATATTCATGGGGAGGTCTGCTAAAGTCCTTGAAGAAGCTTCATGTCTGTGGTTTTTGGTCCACTGACAAGCCCCACCCCCACCCCCACCCCCACCCAATAAAATCCTAGATCCAGCCTTGTTGATCCCTGAGGTTTTCTCCCCCAATCTCTCTACTGGAAATAAAGTCTCAGGTTTAAGTCACCTTTGAATCTTCTTACAACCTAAAACCAGACTGTCCTTTCTCCAAATCTCAATGAAGAAACAACTGATTTCACACTATTTTATCTCCAGTTAAAACCTAAACCATTTGATCTTATTTCAACAAATCTCTCAATCAGAAAACGCAACATTGTTCACCTCTAAATTCAAGCTCCAGTTTTTGACTGCACCAAAAATTGAAATCTGTTTAACCTAAATTGCTACGAAAAAAAGGATAGAATTTTTCCTCAGTATACAATACATGAACTCTCACCAATTTTGAAAGCATTTATTTTTCTGTTATTTCACCATCTTAGCTAAAGATAACAGACTTGGCTGAATGGCTGACCCTTTGACAAGAATTTTCTAATCATGGACGATAACTCACTTTCCACTTACTCATGAAATAAGCTCTTCTCTTTCATAAAAATAGCATTTCTATTAAATACACTTGGCTCTTTAGACGTAGCAACTTTAAGACTCCCCAGAAAAATACCTGAATCAGTTAAAAGAATATCCGTCTTCAGAAAAGTTAATAAATACCAAAACCACTTTAAAGGGCACTCTGTTTAAAGAGTATCTCTCTTTCGAAAACATTAGTGTTCTGCTACTAAAAACAAAACGACCAGATAATGCTGCAATCTCAGACTATAGATAGATAAATAAAACTCTGTACATGGAGAAATTAAACTTTCATACAACTGTTATCGTCTTCAAAACAAACCTCTAAAAGCGGCATATTTCATAAAAGGTCACACAGCAATCTCACTGACTCTAGCTTACAATTATGTCACCTTGGACCAGGTTTAGTTCAGAATGTCTATTTATAATGCATTTTGTTTGATTATTCCCTTTTCAGAAAGGATACTATACATATTGTAAAATGCTGCAATAATCTTGTCAATCCCTGCCTGAAAAATTCAATTTTCTTATGTCTGGCTTGCAAAAGGCTCTACAAAGTGACATGTTGGTTGCCGAAAAAAACAGAGACTTTGAAAGAGTATCTCTTGGGCGTCGATAATTCAATAGAAGGTAGACAATTGCCTGAGGAAGATTAGGACAAAACCTTGAATAAAAGTAGCTCCAAACTATGCATTCAAACAAAGGCATTCATTCACTTATACTTGCAAAATCATTGGAGACATTGCCTTGAGTTACAAAATCAGCCCTTACTGCGTTTGTTAATTATCAAGTCCAGAGTGTGGAGTTGAGCAAGTGATGAACATTGTAGACTATTTTCTTGAAGAGTTGATTCTGAATAGTTATTCCTGGAATTCTGACAAAACCTTACTGTGTGTTTCAGTAATTTACAAAATTAGGAGGAGAGTTATTGGAGAAACAGTTAACGTTAAGAAGCGTTAACAGAGATAAGAGTTAACGAGCTTTTATCGGTGTCTCTAGGAACAATCTACTCCTGTCTTACCTTTCTTCTGGCTAAATGTTTATAGCAGAGAATGGAAATATAACATGATAAATATACATTTAAAAATGCTCAATCGCAGTTTTCATTAAAACTATAGAAACCCAGAGCAATAAGATTATGATAAAAGAATACATTTTATGAAATTTCAGAACACATTTATGCAATTACT
>JAUELE010154042.1:12234-23228 GCA_031471655.1 Diodora aspera
CTGTTATTTTAAATCTGGTGGCTAGGTCGATTACGAATAACAACAAGTCACCTACAAGCAGCTACAAGTCAACTAAAGTCATCTTCATGTGGTTCCAAATAATCTATAAGTAACTACGAGAAGTGCCAAATAATCTATAAGTAACTACGAGTAGTGTCAAATAATTCTATAAAAAGGATAACTTTCAGCAAATTGCTTTTAAGAATTTTGTTTACTCAGTTTCAGTGAACGTTCTAAGTCATATTAAAATGTGTCAGTTTTGTATGACATTTGACAATAAATGTGAGATTATAGTTAATTATATGATGAATCAATAGCATCCACAATTCTCTCTGTTGTAGTTTTTGTGTCAATTACATTAAAGACATTATTAATCGATGACTTGCTAGAAGACAGTAATTGTCCTACTCCAAAATGTCACACGCATCAAGAAATTGACGAATGTTCTTTTCCTAATGAGAGCAAGATAAGAATTTTCCTCAGTTGTTATCTCGAAAATATAGATTTCTCTGCCTGTCACCATATAAATGTCAATTCTGAGGAGTAATCGTGAAAAAAAAGAAATTTTCCCCCAAAAATCTTCGGTCAGCATTGTCAATTTCTTTATTGTTGAAATTGATAAATTGCACTTGAAGGACAGAATCCTTGCAACTTGTTCAAATATGTATTGAAATTCTACACGATGAGCAGTTATGTATATTCTCATAAAACTAATATACAGAACATGAAATTAAAACTCTGAAGAGTAAAAGTGCTTCAGTTGTCCATGGAAAGAAAATAAATGAATTAATTGTAATACGTACATGTTGATATCCAGTTGTTGTATATTCCACATCCATTTTTCACAATGTAATAAAACTTTTCCAAAAGTTGGAAATATTTCTCAGTATCTGTCCAGACAGTGAAGAACTAGAGAACACAAAGCTAGTAGTAAATATCTCACTCATGCCACATACTACAACCCGACTACGTTTTCACCACTGACTGAGTGTGTATGATAGGAGAGAGGGGAAGGCTCTCCATCCCCAATTTCATGAGATAAACACTGACAGCCATCTTGCTGCCAATCAGGTAGCAGACACTCCATTGATCACTCCCCCTCGATTCCCAAGTCCAGAAAACAGCCTAAGCTTAGCAGAACAGAAGGACCGGCTGAGCGGCAACGATGGGCTTCGCTGGCTAGTCGTGTTGGTTGCATTGACAATATAATATTGATAATTACTGCATGTGGTTCCTTCACAAGGGGGCTGCTGATCAGTGTGCTTATGTTACGGATAGCTTTTCAGATGAGAGGATATAGGTGGAGGCTAAGAGTGGTCACTTGTCCTCCTCGATGGGTAGGCTTTTAACAACCCCCAGTGCCCCGGGCACAGATTGGTATGTAGGTGAGAACAGTGATGAATGTTATTCCTATAGCTAGGTTGGTTTACTATGTTGATGTAAGCTAACTAGAAAGCATTGCCATCAGTTCTAAAGGTAAGGTTTGCTGTGCTGAGAGTAGCAGAGACTCCAGAAGAGAACATATGTTAAACAGAAGTAGTGAAACTGCAGCTTCAGTGTTTCTACAGTTTGATCATTGCATGCTTGTGTGACTACAGGGAGAATCCACTGAGGACCCTTAGTAGAGGCTGTGGGAAGGAGAGTCATTCCACACTTTGACATCACATTTTACCATGACATTACTTCAACACTGCTCCATGACATTACTTCAAACAATGCACCATGACATTACTTCAAACAATGCACTATGACATTACTTCATACAATGCACCATGACATTACTTCATACAATGCACTATTACAGGACTTAAATACTGCACAATGACATTAACTTATACACTGCACCATGACTTTATTTCAGCACTGTGCCATTACATTAACTCAACATTGCACCATGACATTACTTCAACATTGCACCATTACATTAACTTAAACACTGCACCATTACATTATTTCAGCAATGTGCCATTACATTACCTCAACAATGCACCATGACATTACCTCAACAATGCACCATGACATTACTTCAACAATGCACCATTACATTAACTTAAACAATGCACCTGACATTACCTCAACAATGCATCATGACATTACTTCAACAATGCACCATGACATTAACTTAAACAATGCACCATGACATTTCCTCAGCAATGCATCATGACATTACTTCAACAATGCACCATTACATTAACTTAAACAATGCACCATGACATTACTTAAACAATGGACCATGACATTACCTCAACACTGCACCATGACATTATTTCAACAATGCACCATGACATTAACTTAAACAATGCACCATGATAATACTTTAACAACGCACCATGACATTACCTCAACAATGCACCATGACATTACTTCAACAATGCTCCATGACATTACTTCAACAATGCACCGTGACATTAACTTACATGCACTATTACATGATTTAAACACGGCACCATGACATTACTTCAGCACTGTGTCATTACATTAACTCAACGTTGCACCATGACATTTCTTTAATACTTTAAGCTGACCATGACATTACTTCAACACTTCAAGTTGACCATGACATGAGTTCAACACCTCAAGATAACCATGACATTACTTCAAGACTTCAAGGTAACCATAACATTTATTTCAACACTTCAAGTTGGCCATGACATTACTTGCACTCTCCATCAAAATTCCATTGAGCATGAAACTACAACATTCAGCAATGCCGCCAGTAAAGACTGACTGATTGATTTTTGATTTACACAACATTGAGTAAGATCCAAAGTACCCACATATCTGCCATCCAGCCAGTGTTAACCACTGAGGATTAGAAATTAGCAGATTATCAAAAATGTCGTCTGAAACTAGAAAGGTAATCACCATCACTGTTGCTGTTACTGGAGAGCGAAATTAGGTTATGTGCCCAGACAGACACAGGATGATGAGTCTACAGGAGTGTCCAACTCATTAATAGTGGCCATAATTTGAGGAAAAGTGCATCCAACTCTAGTCCCAGACAAGCTCATGCATAAAGTGTCATTGTGTCTATGTTCCAACATATATATTATTGTTTCCTTTCTTTTTATAATCTTTCTGTGTCTGGTCTCTCTGGATTTTTAGCATCTTTCTCCCTATCTTTCACCTCGGTCTTCTGGTGATCCTCCAAACTCAAAGATCCAACACTTTACCCAGAATTTCACGAATCTGCATTTATGTCATCCAGGTTACAGAGTGACCTTAATTTTAAAGACCAACACTTTACCCATATTTCTATTGATCTGTATTTATATAATCCAAATTATAGAGTGATATTAATTTCAACATTGCGTTAATCAGTCTTTAAGCCATGTGAGTAAGATATCATCTATACAGCGTCTCTGACAGGGATTTTATCAGGGGTACAGTTTCTGTTGGGCCCTCTTCCCTTTTCCATCAGTCATCCTGTTTTTATTCCATGGCTTCGGGGCTCCCTTTTGGAGTCCCAGGGTTGGGGACAGTGCTCATCCTGGGCCCCTATGCATGATAAGGAAGTAACGTACTTCGGAGGTAACTACTTCTGAAGTAATAATAATAATGAGTACTTATCATGCACACATATCCATGTACTTGTACATGCTCAAGGCGCTACAAATTATTACCCCAGTTATTGGAAGAATGTACCATCCACAACATTCGTCAACTCCCAGGGGAGTATACAACCCAAGCTACCAGTTAGGCGCTACACTTTCATTTTCACATTTCCATTGCTTTTCGACCAGGTACCCAATGTTACAGCTGGGTGGACTGCGACAATGTGGATTAAGTTTCTTGTCCAAGGAGTGAGTGAGTGAAATGGATTTTTACATTGCAGGGGGCAATATTTCAGCCATAGCGCAATGTGATGTGCAAGAGGCACATCAAGAAAAGGGACAACACAGGATCGATAGTAAGAAAGAAAGCAAAAGATCCTAATTTTAGTCGCCTTATACGACAAGCATTGGGTTACTGAGACCCTATTCTATCTAAGTGACACCACGTCACTCCCCGAAGCCCAACAAATAGAGAATCCTCCATCATCCCAATGATCTTCAAAATGTATACCCTAATGCATGTCTCTCTCTTTCAAAAACATTTTCAATGAAAAACAACACAGTGACATTTCAAAGATGAATAAAAGCAACTTTAATTGACATGTTCAACAAGTGTAACAGAGAGTCATAAACATTTATACCAGTGATGTATGATGCTTCCCCCTAATTCTTTATCAAGCTCTGAAAAAAAAGTGGTTTCATGAACGTCAAAAACTTCAGCAGTGATGATGAACAAATACAAATGAATAATTTACAGAATTCATTTTGCTCCAGACTTATTACAATTTTAACACTTTTGGATCTTGATCTATCCAGTAAAGATACGTCTACCACAGGAGCAGCAGCATCTTCGCTAGCCAAGGCTTTGGTGATCCACCCACTTCTCACAAAAGCCTTGGCTTGTATCAGTTGCAAACAGCTGGTCAACATTGATTGGAGAGTTGCAGTGTGTGCTGGATCCAATGAAATTACGCTACTTATTTCACGACCTTAAACTTCGAAACTAAACAAACACGGTTCTGGTTTGGCATCGCTTGGCATGAATTCATGGTGTATCACTGTTTTTAACCATCATAAAGCCATTACCACCAAATAAATGTGAAATTTGTGCGTTAAATTTACCAAAGAAGCAACATAGAACTTTCGACTCCAAAGGCTTCCTTTATGGCTTCTTTGTAGTCTGCCAGGGTCGTATAAAAGCCGTTATTTAATTGGTTACTTCGCTCTCCCGGATTACTATTCTTGTTTGACCTAGAAACAGAGGGCGCCAGTGTTGACTGGCTGTATGCAGACTGGTACGCCAAGGGTTTCTGAAATGTATTAGCGGATCATGAAACCCTTGGCTAGCGAAGATGACGATGCACCTGAGACCGGTACAATGTAAGACTAAGTCTAGTTTGCAAATATTGTTGAGGATCCTGTTACCTGGCAGTCAATTCTGAAAGGTATCTGAACTTATGGTACCTAGTACAAGTACAGTTCATGCTGAGTATTGCCAGGGAGTCTCTACACTCCCTGGTATTGCTGATGGCTTGATCTTTAGCAGGGGAATCCGTGGTGCCACCTGTCTCTGGAATAGACTTTCATCAAGACCCTGTGTTGAGGCATAGATAACTGAAATACTACACTAACACAGTCATCTCTGCTTGGGCCTGCCTTGGTCACAGCTAGGGGTGGCAACTAATAGGAATAGTAACCTGTCTCTGTTTTTATACATTAAGGAACTTTCAGCCTTAGGGTCTTGAGAAAAACGTATCGCTCCTGCCCTCTCACCCAGAGACAACAAGGTCATATATTCACAGCAGGTACTAATCATGCACAGACAATGATGGTACATTGTTGTTGCTTCTTCAGTATGGGCTGAAGCTTGCAGGTTTCACTACATCCAGCTTCCCACTGAAGAAAGAGACAGCCGAGTGGACTGTTTCTTTCCTTGCAAAGAGGGTGACATGTATATGCCCAATACAATCTCTGAACTTGAATATAGCAGTTACGATCGATATTTGGATATCTTGCTTATAAGCCCAATCTATACACCTTGGCATGAGGGTTCAAATCTCATTCGGCAACTTTCTTTACCCTTTGGTGGTTAATGAGATGAAGAATTGCTGTCTTAGATTGATGAACCCGAAGTGGTGTACAAAAACTCGGAATACAGCTAGCATGATAGTATAACATCAATGCTTGCAGTAACTTAACTGATAGTCATATGACTGGTATATAGTTACTGTTGTGCCCACCTAGATGATTTTTGCATGTATTTCCTCCTGAACAAGAAACTATAATCTGTTGCCTACCATAAATTAACCACATAACACCCTATATCTCAGATGATCACATATCATGCACTTGCAATGAGGAAGGAGTTGAAATGATGTGTTGTGCTGTAAAGGCAATATTTCAGTCATAATGCAACAGTATGTGCAGTTTGCACAGGACGACAAGGACAGAAAAAGATTGATAGAACGTTCAGTGAGGAAGGAGGAAAGTAGTGACCACAACTGATATTTTATGACACCACTCAAAGTCTCCACACACATGACTATTTTGCTTTAACTGGGTGGGTCTGAATTGGAAACGAACTTAAGCTGCAAAATCTACACAATCTAATTGTTCATTATTAATATCAATGCATCTTCAGACTTGGGGTATATAGCAGTGATCTATTTGCCTGAAGAAGTACCTCAAAATAAACTGAAAAGCAAAAAAACAAAAACAATTCACTCTGCTGTTGCCCATATCCTGACCATTTTTGCCCCAAACTGACCCTCCTTCTCTCCTCCAAACTCTGGCTAATACACCTGTGTGTGAAAGTATACTAAATAATAAGTTGATGATTTTGCACTGATATAACACTGCACACACTGATATAACATAGAAAACACTGCACACACTGAATACACTACACACACTGATATAACACACTAAAACACTACACACACTGATGCAACACTGAAACCACTACACACACTGATACTTCACACTGAAAACACTACACACACTGATATAATAGACTATAACACTACATGCACTGATATAACACACTATAACACTACATGCACTGATATTACACACTGCTACAACAAATTGAAAACACTACACACACTGATGTAACAATGAAAACACTACATACACTGATATAAAACACTGAAACCACTACATACACTGATATTACACACTGAAAACACTATACACACTGATGTAACACTGACAACACTACACACACTGATACTTCACACTGAAAACACTACACACACTGATATAACACATTGAAAACACTACATACACTGATGTTGCACACTGATATTACACTGAAAACACTACACACACTGATATAACACATTAAAAACAGTATATACACTGAATATAACACACTGATATAACACACTAAAAATACTACATACACTGATATAGTCCACTGAATAGCCTATACTACACACACTGATATAACACGCTGAAAACACTACACAAGCTAAAGACCTTGCCTTAGCCAACTTAGTTAAAATCTCGATCAGCATATTACAGTTGTTTAGCTCCGGTATGGTGAAATGGCAGTTATAGTAACTACAAATTTCTGACTTATTTAACATCCTTAACTGATTATATGTAAGATAACTGGTATCCTGAGTAATTTCATCTTTCCGTACAAATTTAAGAACTATCTTCAACACGTATAATGCGTCGAATGCGTGTAATTCGTGCAGGGTCTAAATCACATGCAAGCCCTTGAAAGTTACACATGATCTGTGAATGATTCACAGTAAAGCGGGAAGCTATTTCCTGAAATTAGTGTGTCACACCATTTAAATGTGTTAAGAGATTTCTTCAAGATATCCAACTCACATTGTTATTTCTATTCTACCAGGAACAATGATGCCTGCAGAGAGTCCTTGTGATCTAAGGCCGATACTCCAACAGATCAGAGATCTTTGGTAATGCAACTTTGTAATAACATAAGGCACACTTTTGAAAAGAGGTCTCAATATGTTTCTCTGCAGTAGTCAGTATTTTGTGATCAAATGGTGCGCTGCCACGTTGTTTGTACCACCCGTAGGCCACAGGTTTCACCGTATCCAAATCATCTAGCTCCCCACTGGTGATGCGGGCTTTCCTCCTGCACTCAACTAGCGCAAGTTGCCATATGGCTGAAAAATTACTGAGTCCCACTATGAATCCAATCAACCAACATTTTGAAAAACATGACTGTGTGCACACATACGGTATACATGGCTTCTGTAACAAGCACACAATTTTGAGTTGACACATTTGACAAACCTCACATGAAAATTAAACTTGAACTGAAAATTTGACACACAGTGGACACTAAACCACTGGACCTCCGAGATTCACACAAAATCTTAACTGACTAAATGCATAAACCAAACAGACAACAAAAACTGTGACAATTTAATCATATAGGAAAACACCAATAGACATGCAACTATTTTTCTCATATTTTCAAATTATGTTTCACGAATTCAGTCGGTATCTAATGAGGAAAGCTCATTTATAATTAAAAAAATTAAGCCCCACACATACTGATGGAAAGAAATAAAGAAGCACAGTTGGTTAGAACATTGCTAATTAAATATCAGTATTCTTATGTTCCTATGTCTATGTCAAAGGGCCATCTACAGATATGAAGAACACGTCAGATACTGACAGTTCATATGTTTCATGACTGATGAAAATATGCAAAATATTCAAAGTGTAGTGTCAGTAAAACATAAAACCTGATATGTACATTTTTACCTCTGTTCCCTTATCTTTTTCCATGAGTATATTTTACAAAGATATATGGCAAGTTTCCACAGTAAAATTTGAATGACATTTTGAAGCATTTTGGTTTAAATCACGATGTCATTCACAACAAAAGGACTTCCTGCTTCATGAAACCTACTTGAAGAAACCTACTTGAACGTGAATGCATCATACGAAAAAATATTTACATAGTAAGTTCCTGATCGCAGCTTTTCAGACGTCATGTCAGATAAATATTATGGACAACACATATTTCTTATTAAAAGAGTATAACCACACCCAAACTCGAAAACACATTTTTAAAGCAACTGTCATTACATTTTGGGTATTAGCCCTTCTGGACTGATAATTTATACATATTTGCAAAAGAGCGATTCCTCATTACTAAGCTCGCTTACCTACATACAACTGTCATCAGTGCACAGATTTCTGGTATCACTGTCAAGACTCGGAGTGTACTCACTTGTTACAGGCATTATAATTGTTAAATTACTTAAACACATATAAAAGAACATTGCAGCTGTTTAGATGTTTAATTTCAGAAATATCTGTGTGTGAAATATTTCAGAATCCTTGAAAGGACAGTAAACTAATTTCTAATTCAACTTGATTAAGTGCACAGTAGTTTCACTATTCCATTTCGAACTATGACCACAATCACAATCTCCTGTTTTTTCTGAGTACTTATTTGTCATTTACAGCATTTACACCCGCAGTTTATTGCATGAGTATCGAGAGCCTGCATAACCAATCGGAAGCTGGATGAATTAATGTGGTAAAACCTGACAGTGTGAGCTATGGTTCTGGGCCCTGTTTCACAGAGCGATCTTCGCGTAAACTTTTTAAACCGAGTTTAAAGCATCATTCCAGTTGACAAAACAACTTGAAGATGTACAACATGTCATAAAATCACTCCCAGACTGTTTTGAGAAATATGGACAAATGTTTGTCACATTGGTTTAATATATTCTTCCAAAAACGTAGGGGAACTTGGAATTTCAAGGTAAATAGCATAACCACCTTCAACGGCACAATATCCATAGGATTCCCTGGCCAGCAAATGAGCCCTGACCTTTCTCCCATTGAAAATGTCTGAGACATCTTGGGCCGTCTAGACTCATATGCACGATGCCTTAATGAATCAATCAGTGTTTGGCCAATAACGGGGCATTATGCACTATTGACGCAAAAATGTCAATTTCCGTTTCTTACCCATTCCTTCTTCCCATAGCATTCATTTTAAATTAATTTTTTCTGATTACCAATCAAAGAATTTCCATTTCACACAATTATAGTCGCTTAAAATAAATTATCACCTTTATAATAAGTCATTTACAACAGAACAATTAATTAAAATAGAAAGATGTTAAGTTAAAGAAGATAACATATACTGTGCTGATATTACCACCCTACTTGCAGGGCTGGTCTTAAGCGAATTAGACTGATTGCTCCCAATCTGCTCCGTGCCTCAGGGGGTCCCACGTTACGGTAATCTTTCTTCTTTTTTCTCACTGGGGGTCTGCCCCTTTTACAGCCCACACTGGTGATGCGGGCTTTCGTCCTTCACTGAACTGGCAAAAGTGAGTATATCGCTGAAAGAGGCTCACTATAAAGCCAACCATTTTATAGCCTCAAATTGGGCCCCGCCAAAGTAGCCTCCAATTGGGTCTCGCAGTCCCTATAACCGACCCTGCCCACTTGAAAAGTAAAACCAGACCTGTCAAATACTTAAGATGGTTGATCAAAGCAACATACTTGTCTATCACTGGTTTTGAAACATGGTCAAAAACTTCATCCTGGGATGACCTCTGGTCAAACACTTTCTGAAATCTGAAAGAGGAAACATATATGAAAATTTGGGTCAAAAAAGATCCTGCAATTTCTTCTAAATAAAAAAAATTGACTGATTCTAATAAACACAAATTTAGGATAAAGTGAAATTAGTGTTTTTAATTCCCTGCAGGTTCCACAAACAATTTAACATTGATGCCTATAAATTACAAACTAAAATGAATTCTGTTGAAATTAAAAACTTGATTGGAAACAATTTTTTAAATCCATGGGTCATATTAAATAGAAACTAAAGTTTTAAATTTTTTTAAAAGAAAATAAATATCTGACAGACAGTGTTTCAGGCATTAAAATTTGTGGCTTGCCACAAATCTGTCAGATTAATTGTATTGTCTGAACGCACATGAACAAGCTGATGATATCTTTATGATATTTTTTCTCTCAGTACAACGTGAAATACATAACTTAGTATGTGATCAAACTTACATAAAGAATTTTACCTTACCTTATGTACTAATAACAACAATTACCTGAATTTGTAATTCTCCTTCTTGTTGTTGATAAACCCATCAGCAAGTTCTCGAGGAACAGTGATCATTAACCTGGCACAGCCTTCATCATCTTCATCAATGTCATGATGCTTGAAACAAAGGCACATTTATTTATTGTCAATGTTACCTTTTCAAACAAAGTTAACCTAAATTTATTAATGGCTGCAAGATGCTTACAAGCAGGGGTGACAATAAATTTTAAACATTTTATAGGCCGAAGTTTTGAATATAAAATTTATTAACCACTTAGTGACGGGGGTAAAAAAAAAAAAATGTGCAAAAAGACGGGGAAGCATGAGGAAAGATACCCTCTTTCTAAGTATGTCTGCCCAAAAAA
>JAUELE010154043.1:0-13943 GCA_031471655.1 Diodora aspera
ATTTCCAATGTTTTACTCGCCCTGCATTAGATTCTGGTCGTCAATACGAGCGGACGAGTGGATTTTTCGAGCCCTGGCTTTCAGTATTGTGACTCTGTGCGTGTGTGTGTGTAGACAACAATAAATGTGGAAGATGCATGACTACTTGGTACGTCTGAAACACAAAATATAAAAAACCGCTTGTTCTATGACATCATTGGGATTCTGTAAACACATCCCAGACAGTTCAAGATAAAAAAAATAAATATATATATATAACAACCCTATGCAATACATGTGATATACAATGGGATTTTCACATCTGGTCGAAGAACAAGTACATTTATTAGTAATTCTGGAAGCAGTTCAAGTAATTGTTCAACAGTTCAAGCAATTGTTCAACTAAACTTCTGCATTTTAAATTTCAATTAATTTTGTTAAACATGAACACAACTTTTAAAAAGGGTTATTTTATATAAAACCAGCTAAGTGTTTACATTTCCAGAACAGAAGGTAGAAACAAACCCTATATCAATTAATACAAACATTACAACAGTAATAAAAAGTAGGACTTGAGTCGCACATTGTAACATTAATGTAAAAGCAAGCATGCTGTATGAATTGTATCAATCTGAGTATTATAACCACTTTGGTTAAGGATGGTGTATAAATAACATCTTTGGGGACTTGCAGTAAACTCAAAATGACACATAACACTTCACCTAATAAATGTCAAACAGGACACACCAGGAAACACATGTATGTAAAACATGTAAGAACCAATCCCTTGGCATGAATATAACGCTGCTTTGTGTACCAGGGAAGCTTATTCACGCGTGGATTATTCTATATACATGTATACCTGGATATGCACGTGCAAATCGTTATTTCACCGATTATATTTATAATGCACTCGACTGATCATTGAACAATTTTGCACATTGATTTTAGCTTTTGTTGGAAGTGTATGAACTGTGATGCTTGACGTAGAATTTATAACTTACCTTGGAAGAAAGCAACAATCTTTTCCGGATGTTTTGCTTGGGAAGTGGTAAGAATATACAGTACGAAAACAATGCAGATCCAAGTTATCTTTGATAAAAGTCCACAACAACGTTGATTCGCCATTTTCTTCGTGGGTCGCTCCTAGCAGACGAAACAACGGGACAAAAAGTGCAAAAGAAACTAAACGTCCATTCTAATAATATCCGTACAGGATCGCACGTATATATTACAGTAGCAAACCACGTAATTCCGAGCAAAGCCGGCGTTTCCTCATCGCCAGGATTTTGACAGCCTCAGAAACGGGCCTACAGTCACGGATAATCAACTTGCTGCCAGCCTTAACATGGGACGATCCCATTTACCCCGCGAGGGTTGACAGGCTGGAAATCAATATATCTCTCATCGATAATCACCTTTACAGTTCCCTCGTGTAGGTTTGAAAGGTACATGTAAACTGCATTTGTCTGATTTGTAAATGTCGCATTTGCTCTTCGAAAACCAGTCATTATTTAAACACGAACATATTGTAATTTCACCTCCCTGTGAAACATAACGGGTTCAGGAAATGCAACACAGGGGAGATAACTATGCACGATACAGGTGGTTATAACAGGTCCAATTCCCACACATCACACGACAAAGCCGTTCAGTTCAAGAAGCCGGTTACAAAATATTGATTTTTTTTCTTGGATGCGTCTCTGCACCGAAATGTTTTCGCTCTGCCGTTTACACATGCTGGCTGCGGCACAGGCCACAAACTAATAAATGTATTTGGTTTAGAACAACATTTCTTTCCGCACGTTCGTTTATTGTTGAATTCCGGCAAAGAAATTAAATAGGCTTACAGGATTAAGAAAAGAATGGTGTTCGTTAATCTGTTAATCCGCTTGTTTGGATTTTGATTTTGTGTTTTTGTGATTTACTCCCTGTTGTGTTTTTTAGTCATGCGAAGAAGTCCTGAATTTTTGTTTTGTTCTTGTTTTAGATATCAGAAAAACAAAAGTAAATGTGATCGTCTTGTTTGTTTAAAAAAGATGTAGAAATACATACAGTTTCAGATGTTGCTCTATCAGTCAAACTTTATTTCCTTCTATCCCAGTATCCTAAAAAATATATTATCAGTTGGTCGCTGTTTCCTGCTTTCTGTTTCCATATTTATAATCCATTTAATCAACTTATTGTCCATTGTAGTGATTGTAAAGACATGTGTGTATTTGTGTATTAGGTAGTTGTGTCAAGTGAGATGTGACTGAAATGGAGGGATACTGTAACTTCGTAACCCCAACGACGTCGTAACCCTTCTTATCAATTTCTCAGGGTTTTTTCATGTTTGTACATGATTAAAGGTCAAAGGAAAAGCAACAACTTGTTTCTCTTTGTGTTTTTTTTTTTTGGGGGGGTGGGGGAGATTTGTGAGGTGTTCGTCTGTCTGGTGGTTTTCATCGCTTGTTCTTTAGCAACACACACGTTACGGGAGGTAACACTATACGCTCTCAGCCACTTGCTGTCAAAAAATGTTGAATTATTTGGATATATAAAGACAACGTTAATAGAAATGAAAATGTATTGTAACATTACCAAGAAGCAAACAGAAAGAATCCTCGAATGTAAACCGGACAGACTCAAAAAGTAAAAAGTGTGTAATGTGTACAGGGCCCTTGATGTATTCCGTGCAGTATTTCTTTATGTTATTACATTAGTAAGCACTTCTGGTGTCCTAAATAAACATGCCGTTGTCATCTGAGAGCGATAAAAGCAAATGTTTATTTCCAAAACCATGTCATTTTAATTAATGGGCTGGGAAAAGACGCAGAATTTCTGCGCCTTAAACTAATGTGCATGAAATCGTTCAAGGCCCGTCGAAGAAAAGATCGAGAGAAACAAACTTTTATATATGATCTTGTAGCCTGCCCCATTTTTCTTAGTCGTTTGATGTTTAAAAAGTATAGATCTATCAATAAACAGTAGCATATATAAACTATTTAAAAAAAGTAGGGGATATTGAAATTGCAAGGTCAATAACAAACAAATGATAATAATAATTGGTCTTAAACTAATCGTTTCTTTACAAATAAGGAAACAATTCACCCGGTATTTCATTACCTAAACAGTTTCTCTTGCTGTGACAGCACGTGAAAGAAGGAATGGGTAAGAAACGGAAATTGACAGTTGACATTTTTGCCACAATAGTGCGTAATGCCCCCATTATTGGCCAAGCACTCATTGATTCGTTGAGGCATCGTGCGTGTGAGTCTACCTATGGTAATTTGATGAAGTCTGTCTCATTCTTCCACCAACGCCTGGCCAAGATCCTCTAGCGTGTCTGGTGGCCTTTCACGTTAACTCATACCTCGGCCGAAGATGTCTCAGACATTGGGGAAAAGGTCAGGGCTCATTTGGGCAGGCGTCACACGGAGCATTCATACTTCATACTTCATCATTTAAATTTAGTCATTCATGATTCAACATTCATCATTCAAAAAGCTGTCACACGGGACATTCATGATCATCATTCATACTTCATACTTCAAATAATTCGTTAGTTTTTTGCGAATACGATTTATATACCGTTTTGTGATGTTTTTAAGTCATTATTAAAGGGGTCTGCAATGTTTTGATAAATGTTACTGACAAAAAGTTTGATAACATATAACTTTGAAAACAACACAATGGCGATTGCGGGAATCGAACCTACGTTCGTCGAGTTGCAAGTCCGTAATCCAACATATGCTACGAGAAATCCCTCAAGGGAGGTAATTTACCAATTGTAGACCGCTAAACTTCTCCACATTTTCATCATTGAAGTATGAAAGAATGAACATCGTCATTCAAGAACTTTTGAATGACATTCATGAATGATGAAGTATGAATGATGAATGATGAATGCTCCGTGAGATAACTACAATGGTTTACCATAGGTTCATTTTTTGAAGTATGAATGATGAAGTATGAAGTATGAATGCTCCTGTGACCCCTAGCTTAGGCCAGAGGTTACTAAACATGGCTATGGTAGTGTAAGATGTTCAGTTTTCTCTGTCTGGACCTCAGTGTCTTGACAAAAATCTAGATACTAATAAAAGCCAGACTCCGAATGCCAGTCCATGTGTGAGTGTAAGGGATGTGGGGGCTATTTGATGAAAATGGATAGGAGCGTGGTACTTTGGTCTGTCACTATACCTCCTCTGATTCTATGATCTGAATACGCACTTGGACTTGGTAACCTCCATGCCGATGAAGATGCGGATCATTTAAAAAGCCAAACGTTTAGTTTTATCAAGCTATAATGATGCGAGATGGACACAAACTAGTTGATGGAATATTTAATTTTACTGTTCTTGTATTTTCTCTCAAGCGGTTGGTTCCTAGACTTTCCACGTCAACTGGTTTTGTGTGTGACAGGAAAATGAAAGAGTGTGTGTCTGCGTGCAGCTGCATGTGTGTTTTTATGCAGTTTGGTATACCAAGTTTCTCAACAGATCATGGTATAACAATAACAATGGGCATACACTTTCCAGAAAGTTTGTTTTGTGGCCCACACGTGGATAGATAGGTGGACAGGTGAATGAATGGATGGATAGACAAACAGACAGGATCAGAGATAGTTTTTCGTAGACGGAGAGAAACAAGCGAGATAAAGAGAGACAGACAGACAGACACGTACCGTGATACATACATACAGACATATAGACAGACAGACACATGAATGGACGGATGGGTAGCTGTACACTTTCATCAAGTCCCTGTGACTGTGATTATACTAGAATGCCCTGTTTTAATGATATCCCTTTAATTAGGCTACCAGCGACAGCACGGACAGGACGATATGCATTACCGATACACATAACAATAACAAGAGAGTGAATAAAAGTGACTTAGGGACTTGTAAAAAGTCTAGGGTAGATGGTTTTCTAAGAACAGACAAACAAATAAACAAACAAACAAACAGACAGACAGATAGACAGATTTTAATAGCAGTAGTAGTAGTAGGACTGTAGTATTTTGTCAATTCATCTTTCTGTACACAATTACATTTTAAAAAGTCGCATTCATTTGAATCATACAGTTAACGCAGTGTCTCTTTCTTGTACCAAATAAAATAGATTTAAGCTTTACTGTGGTTAATAAACGGCTTTGTTGTTGGTCGAGGGATAAACATGTACATCTGTGGTGTGGCCAGGAGATGCAAACGTTCGAGTCAAACATGTTGTTTCAAGTGCGGCGTCCAAGTTCCACGTAGAGAACGTGACAGAACAATAGGGCGCGGGCTAACAGAGGATTGTGGTGATAGGTTACCAACTTTACCACGCATACGTACACTTGCTATTTATTCTACATAGTGTTTTTTGTGTGTTGAACTTTTTCAAAATGTTAAGAAAATGGAACAGCTTTGTCTGGCTGACACAGGAAAAGGTCTCTCTGTCTGATTTTCCGTCTTCCTTCTTTCCTTTCTTCCTTCCTTGAATGTGTGTTACGTGGAGAGAAGAGAGCCTCAGCTAGCACGTGCTTGTCGTAATAGAAATATGGATTTGTTGCATTTAAGTTTCTTTGTTTTTCGTGAGCGTCCGCACTTTGATGTGCATCTTGCACATCAGGGTTCATCATGTCTGAGCTGCACATTACGATGTGTTATGTGTTACGGTGCGTTATGTGAACTTATGTCTGACATGCGCATTACGGTGTGTTATGTGCTACGGTGTGTTATGTGAACTTATGTCTGACATGCGCATTACGGTGTGTTATGTGTTACGGTGTGTCATGTGAACTTATGTCTGACCTACACATTACGGTGTATTATGTCTTACGGTGTGTTATGTGAACTTATGTCTGGCCTGCAGATCACGGTGTGTTATGTGAACTTAATATATCTGACTTACACATTACGGTGTTATGTCTGACTTACACATCATGATGTATTATATGTCTGACCTGCACATTACAGTGTCTTATGTCTGACCCGCACATCACAATATGTTAATGTGTCTGACCTGCACATCACAATGTATTATATCTGACCTGCACATCACAATGTGTATGTCTGACTCCACATCAAGATGTGTTATGTGTTACTTGCACATTAAGATGTGTTTGCCCGTGTGTCTGCTTGTCTGTCTGTATGTGAGAGGGGACGCCAGTTGGCTAAGCAATATGAACGTTGATAATGTTGATGTCACACCCTCAGATGGTGTCTCACTGGTGCGGTCCGCGCTCGCACCCCTCCCGTGACACCACTGTCCAATTAATTACATTCTAGTATAGCCGAAATCCGACTGCCTGATCGTGTATTGCATAAGTACATGAAATGTGACTGCATAATACACACACGTGTCAGTCAGAGATCACTGCGCCCCGCTAATTTAAAATTCAAATTCTCAAGGTAATCAGAAAGTGTCAACCTTAATAAATACATATTCTCACCTGTTCAGGTGCTAGCTGTTGCAGGGCTGCCACTAGGACGTTGTGCTGTTCTTCCTTCACGACCGCTTAACGTTGTCTTACAAAACTGCTACCTCAATTGAAAAATAAACTCGCATGGAGGAAAAATCGTGACTTGCTACTACCTGAGCTGAGCATGTGGGTTAAATAAAGACAGGCACACCGGCAGTCGTCCTGTTTCAGGGAATCCGACACCATGGGAGAGACACGACCCTTGTTTGTCCCTTCGTGAGAAATTCCACCCCCTAATTCGCTGTATCACAACGCTCTCCAACCAGGGACAAATTTGTTTAGGAATTTAAGTCGGCTGTGTTCACACCTGAATATTTCAACAAATATCTCACGGATTTAAGGTTAACGCCAGAGAATAATTTAGCTGCCCTAGAATTGATTTCATCCCCTATTTCATTATAAGATCGTACGTTTCTTTTTTCCAAATGACAGTTTAAATATAAATTCAAACAACATGAGGTCAGCGTTTACCGACAACGACGAAGGTCAGTGGGAAAGTATCCCTTCCGATTGCTATGGCAACTACATCTAAACAAGATGGAGTTGGTCGTCGTTCCTGTTACACGATATTGTTCTTTTTAACTCATTATTTTTCACATTTATAATTTTTTTCTTGTTAAATTATGAAATCATTTCAGTACTGGTATCCAAATGCCAGTTGAACCAGCGCAGAGGTCGCAATATCGCCCGGCAGGCGGAACGGCGTTTTCAGACGATCGAATATATTCAATTTTGCGACGTTGCATGCACGTGCTATTCATGAGGCCCCGTTGCCAAACGCTTAGCTACACGGTGGTTAATCTGCCACATGTATTATACATGTGCTGATGCATGCTGAAAGATGGGATGAATGAACGTATAATTAGTAACGCGTGTTAGAAAGGGTTGGTATATATTATTTTATGATTTAAAAGCATACTTGTGTATTTTGTAAACTGCCATTCCTCCGTCATCAGAAGCTTGCTACCTCCGGAGGAGTGTGTGTCCAATTCGAACCCAGGCTGAGCCAGGGAAGGTCGCTGTCTCCGCTAATGTTGGGGCCAGTTTAATAGAAACGTTACAACAGGAATGAACGTTTAATCTACATTCTAGACTTTTGTCAAGACCCTAAGACTGTATAAAGTTTCTTAAATTTATATACGTAATATCGGAGGCAAATTATTATTCCTGGGACTATGTTGTCTTTCCTAGCTCTGCCTGAGGGAGGGCTAAGCAGCGATGGCTATGTTAGAGTAAGATTTCAGTTTTCTATGCCTTGACTCAGGGTCTTGACAAAAGTCTAGATACTTTCCTATGTATTTTGCTTTGGTCACTGCTTCCTTTGATTTTGCTCTGACTACGACCCGGTGTCATGTAGAGTATATTCAATGATGTCACGGCGCAGGTTTTAGCTCAATTTACATTTGGATACCAGTAGAATAGTAACAGGCTTGTCCGAGTAGCAAACATGAATCTGCATTCTCAGAGATCTGAAAAATGAACGCAGTAAATCTTAGGCCAAAACAATTAATATCTGTTTCTAGTGGCATGTCCTATACAGAATAACTGTCCGTGTTTCGCCTTCAACCGTGTCAGAATACGACAGAAAAATACCACGCTTGTCAAAATCATTTAGTTTTTTGTTTACAATGATTTTGGTTTTTAGTGGACATGGGTTTTTTTTCTTTGTGATAGACATTGTCATTAGCTCAGATTTTTTGTTGCTATCAACATGTCAACATATATGGAATATCCGTAAATAATATGGATTTCTCCCATTCAAATCGCTTACGGATCATACGGATTATTTTTTTAATTGGTTCAAAACAAATTGTGTGTTATGTGTGCATTGCAGCTTTGTTTCCACCAAACATTAAAGCTGTGCTGTCCTTCCACACAACAATTCCGGCTGTGAAAGAGTCGTTTCCAAGTTAGGAAGCCTCACACAGGTCGCACAACAAATCTTAACACGGACACTCGGCAGCCCTATTGCAATCCGGCTTGGACCCAGGATTTGCGGAAAGGGGGGGGGGGGCACAACATAGTTGATGAAAGATATCATTTTTAGGGATGTCCGGGAGCATGTTACCCTGCTAAAGTTTGAAAAATTAAGATGCAAAATTGTGCATTCTCAGTATTATGAGTTTTCGTAATATGTTGGGGGTTGGTTTGCTGCTAACATAGCAAAAAAATTAAAAGGGCGAGATAAAGGGGGCACGTGTCCCTTGTGCGCCCCTCCCCCCTTCCTGGATCCGGGCCTGGCAATGCAAGATATATACCGAAGCCTACTGTGAAGACAGGCAGCTCCAGTTGACGACAAGAGCTGTGTACGAGTAAACCAAGAGCACGTATGAACTGTCTTGAGATTTATCCTTGTTGATTTGTTACCAAAGTATAATATCTCTTTCTTGTTGTTTTGAACATTTTATAAATAGGATGGGGTTTTTTATTTTACCGGAGCGTGATACGGATGAACATCCGAAGGGGTTGATGTGCTTGGTGCCCCCATATCATTCTGAATCTCTTATCTCGTTCGAGACAAACGCGAGACTTTCTGGTGATATTTCAGAGAAAGAATTGTAACAGAGTCTTCGACCTTTTGACAATCTTATCTATCGGGGATTGCCTGGTAATCATGGCGCGTTCTCTTACCTTGGCGTATGTTGTGCTAAGTTTAGTAATAGCAGGACACATAGATTGCGTAAAACTACGTAAGTATGTACATATTTACATACAAACATCTTAGTGACTTCAGCGGCGTAATGCACGTTCGATACCAGTCACCTAGACGTTCACCCAGTCGCTGTGACTATTTCATACAGACACCCCTTTAATTAGCATATGTCGAGGCATGCAAAAGGTTACGCATGACCGATGCACATATGGTTTACATTTAATGAACAGAAACTGATTACAATTAAGCTCATTTCGGGACTTGACAACAGTCTATCAGTCACCGTACACAATTGTACACCAGCTGGACGGCAAATCCTGGTTAAAACATTAAGGATAAACATATGTATAATATTTCTCTGGCCTGTAGAAGCAACTTTAGCAAACGAAAGTTTTAAAAGATCGATATGTACATGTGATATATAGAGGATTCGTAACGAGTGTTTTTGAATATGTAAAATATCAACCGAGTTTAAGATCATCGGTATTTGTCGAGCCTTGGCGAGACAAATACCGATTATCTTAGACGAGGTTGATATTTTACATATTGAAAAACACGAGTGACGAATTGTATTAATCATATATATAACGTCTCATTTGTCTTTTTATTGCTTAATTTTGAAAGATCGATTCTTTCAATGCACAAACAAACGCGCATTAATATGTGAATAGGCTCAATTGTAAGGATTACTGCTCCCGAGAAATACCACTGCGCCAACAATTGTTTTTTGTATGTGATAAATCCTCTATCTAGGAACTACAGATATAACGGTGCCTGAGCCCTTGTTGTTGATGACAACATTGTCGTAAACATCAAAAGAAGCCATTTTGTAAATATTTGTTCACGTGATCCGGTAACCTCATTTGCATAGTTTTGCACTCGTGTAATACGTATTTATATGTGATGAGCTTATCTAAGGGATATCACGTATAGTTATATGATAAATCTATGTATATGTTGTATCTGTACGCTGTGAATATATATTTGTTTGATACATATGCATCAGTCCAAACCATGGTCCCTGACATTACTTTGTTAAGAAAGGATAACCTTGAATCACGAAGTTCTCCTGTTTTATGAGTTCTGTTTTACGTGTCTTCGCCAGCATTGCTGATTTCAGACAGAGTGATTAAGTTTATTGCCGGAGGAAAACCCGTATAATCAATGGACGACTGATGCGGTGAAACCTGCGAGTTATGCTGGTACTGATGAGCAAAGGGCGATGAGACAAGATGAACAAGATTGGTTCTGTCAGAGATGACGGGCATCCTCAGGCAGGATTCGAACCAGGGAATTTCGGATTCGTGAGCTGAGTCCTATTCACGGAACTTGCCTAACGCTACGATATCGATCCTAACTTTTGCCCTAACCGCAAGGACTCCTGTTATAGCCAATGAGGATCGGATATCCTAGCTTAGGACAATAATCACGCTTTGTGTCAGACGTGTCCTAATCAAACACACACTAGGTTAAACTAGACTGGCTACATATTACGCTATGCTCAAACCGAAAGGAAAACGATAAAAGAAAAGTGCCTTGTCTTACATCAGTACCGGATGTTAACTAGCGGACATACACCTTTTCCTGAACTGATCTTATTTTAAACTTAGGATGTCCTACGTAACAATTGTCCTATTTGTTGTCGGAGTGTCTCACCTTGGTCAGTATGACTGTGGTATGACGAACCGTTGTACCTGATTTTGAGCTTACCTTAGGTCAGTCCAAATAGACCTTTCAGCAGGATTGACCGTTGGGGGAAAATGTAGCAATTCGTCGGGGCAAATTTCGGAACAATGTGTGTATTGTGTGTGTTATTTGAAAATTTGTGTACATGTATTTGTCGGAGATTTCATACCCCTTGTCGGGGAATGCAGCATTTAAAACAGACTTCGTCTCCAACATTCTTACCATGAACATAAAATAACTGGCCATATAAAACTATGCTGTCAACAAACGTTGACATCTGGTCATTTGTATCATACGCTTGCAGCTCTTTTTTCGCTTTCACGCTTTCCTTGTTTGTTTAGCAACCTACAATGTTGACCGCTCCAAGGTTTCTGTGTCCGGCATCTCTTCAGGGGCCATTATGGCGACCCAGTATCACGTGGTACACTCTAGTGAGGTCATGGGAGCAGGAATTATTGCAGGAGGTAAGGTAACATACATCTCTGCAACAATTAAGCCGAGGTCACATGGCGACAAATGCATGCGTGCGTGGCATGCTCACCGACATTTGATGTTGATGAAGAATAGAAGAATGTCCTATTCCCAGCAACACTAATTTCGTTTCAACTTCCTGTTATAAGCCCATTAAACCGACAATTTGACGAGGTGCGACAAATATCCCAACAGCGAGTTCAAACCAATATGCAGTCTGCAAATGGTCACGTGATGCGCATTTCGTCACCATTATTGAAATCGTATGCAACTTCCAAGGTCACGTGATGCACATGTTTTCTTCATTATTAAAATATTATATAATTTCTAGGAAGGAGGTGGCATATTTGTTTGTCAAATGTTGCTAGTCTGACAACCAACAGCCCCAGCTACTGTAAACATATGTGGTCACACAGAAGTATACTGCGTGTGGCCTCGGCTTTACGTTATTTGATGACCCCCCATTACCTGGACCACAGACACTTGATACTAAATTTAAATATACAATACAATGTGAATTAGGCGCATGTATACCATATTACCATATTAATTGTACATATATAAAAAAGTAATGTGTGCAAAATCATATAGCACATCAGTGCGGAATCCACTGGCAGAACCATTATTTCGTACAGGAAGGAATCTTTAGTTATAGTTTATTTCTTTTCCCCTCTTTCTATGTGAGTCACTATTTCACGGGGTGGATCAATTTTCCATAAAGAAATATGAACCACGGGTCAATATTCCATGAGGGTCAATATTCTATCTGACACCGGCAGGCATACAACATTTGCTGGTATGGGAGATGGCGTGGAGCTGCCCTGAATCTGGCATCTGGCACATGACCCCATACATTCATTAACATGACAGACAAACAATGTGCTCTCTCTGAGAACCATATATACTGCCGGGCAAATAAAAGGACACAGAAATATTGATGTTAGCAGTTTTACAGCTTGAAAAAAAAGACAAAAACAAAATCCTGGTTGCACAAATCAACCTAACAGTATGTTTCTATTGATTTAAAACCTAAAGTTCATTTAAACGTTTTATAGATCGCAAAAAATGTTCCTGTTGAATTCATATGAAATGGTGAATCTAAATTTTGAAAAAACGGAACGCACCGAAAATGAGTCGAGTTGGTCTCGTGCAACGTTTTCAGCATGTGCAGTAACTTCGAGCTGCACTGACTGAGTGAAGGGCTATACCGTTGTAGGGAGTCCACCCTACCTCGCACTGAGACATTCGCAATTGTTGTTGATGTCTGTCATCTTGTGCAAGTGGCTTAACTCGAAAGATGCCTCAGTTCACCCAGCCGATTTTCGGTGCCTGGTCGGAAAGTGATGGTAATATGAAAGTTAGTATTGGTTCAACGAAATTTACCTGTTTAGTATTTTCGAACTCCTCGGTATAATACTATATATTTTTTAATTTGTATATACTGATCCATTTGGGATTCGAACCCGAGTGATAGGACACTGAACCTCTAAACCGCGAAAAGACATCAGCAAACCCTGCCTCCCAATTGACCTTCACTCGTACCACCTTCGGAAATCGATCTGACCACGCCCATACCGACGTTAAGGAGCATTCAACTCACTCACTCAAACTGTCCACCCGCATAGCGACGTTAAGGAACATTCCACTCACTCACTCAAACTGTCCACGCCCATAGCGACGTCAAGGCACATTCCATTCACTCAGTCAAACTGTCCACGCCCATAACGACGTCAAGGAATATTCCACTCACTCACTCAAACTGTCCACGCCGAAAAACAATCAAAACTCAAAACCGTAAACCATCACTGTGTTGAGGATTGGAATCCCCAATCCGTTAATCATCGTGTGACTTCAGATACGAATCCTTAAACACAAATGGGCCTTTTGCCGCTTGTTAACAATACCAAACATCGCACTTGCTTTTAGGAAGACTACTTAGTAACACCATACAACCAGTTTGCCGCTTGTTAACAATACCAAACATCGCACTTGCTTTTAGGAAGACTACTTAGTAACACCATACAACCAGTTATTAATATTCAATAGCTAATCCTCAGCTGATTTAGTGTTTCAACATTCCAATCTCGAATCCCTTAACAGTAAACAGTTATCGGATTCAGATAAAAATACCTTATTTGTAAACTACCATTGGATTCAAATTCGGAACCAAAATCTCCAAGCACTATTAACTAAAATCAGCAATGTCTTTTTAGAGACTTTTGCAACATCAAACAAGCAATCAACCAATCAAGTATTTTTGCTTCATAGTTCCTTACATGTGTTCTGGAGGAAACTTGGCCACCGCTCTGGGTCTGTGTTCCACGACGCCATCTTTGATTAACGTGTTCTCCTTGGAAGCAATCACAGCCTCGGGTGTCCTGTTCTTAAACGTGGACTCGACTTCACACTTGAGGAATGACAGGGTTTACATTTTCGCCGGTTTGGACGATACTGTGGTTAAACCTGGTAAGGCTTCTTATTTGTTGGTATTTTGTTGGTATGTTCTTAGTATCATCCTCTCCTCTGAATTGTTGATATTAAAACACAGTGTTATACTCCGTTAACATCCTTATGATGCGTTATTAAAACACAGTGTTATACTCCGTTAACATCCTTATGATGCGTTGTTAAAACACAGTGTTATACTCCGTTAACATCCTTATGATGCGTTGTTAAAACACAGTGTTATACTCCGTTAACATCC
>JAUELE010154154.1:0-13943 GCA_031471655.1 Diodora aspera
GAGAGGAGAAAGGGCAAAACGTGATCGATGTCTGGTCTATACACTCTGGGCGGGGAAGAAGATACACTGGGGTAATGTAGGGAAGGAGGAGAGCATATGGAGAAAGGGAAGGAAAATAGGGCAAAGAAACATGATCGATGTCTGGTCTATACACTTCGATGGGAAGAGATATTATGGGGGTAAGAGACACGTGATCAACTTCATTAGAAAGACGAGCAGCTTTTCACAACACGACAAGGCAGGTCTAATTTAACATGCAAATTCCGCAGAGTGCCTTTCCAGAGTGCCATCGTACACAGATATGATACATATAGGTGCAAGTGGTGAATAGGCTCTTTATGCAGGAGTGGGCAAAACTTAACCCATAGCATGGCGGCAGTGAACAGGAATGGTCAGCACAGGCATGTGAGTGAGCAAGGAATGTGATGTTAAAAACTTAACACACTGGCTTGTGAGACTTGGTCAAGGGGGTAAAATTTCAATTGGTCAGAGTTCAAACCCCCATGACTGATGACAGCAGTTCATCAGCAAGAATGCTGAGTTTACTCTTTGAAGACCAGTCCCAGACACATACCATGTTCATGTACCCTCTTTGGTGATCAATTCTTCCTTGAGGTGCAGTAACTCGACGTGTCACCCAGTGAAGTAGCTCCTGGTGTCACAGAGCAGGAGACAAATACCCAGCAGAGAGGTTACCCTGTGCAGTAACTCATGGTGTCACTCAATGCGGTAACTCATGGTGTCAAGGGTGCAGTACTCTCAGAGCTACACATAAGCCGCGTATTTGACCACTCCTTCCTTGAAAGGTGTGTCACCCAGTGCAGCAACTCACGGTGTCACCTCGTGGAGTAACTCCTTTTGTCACAGAGCTACAGATAAGCCATGTATTTCATCACACCTTCCTTGAGAGCAACGGAGACAATAGCAAGCAGAGGTGTCACTCTGTGCTGTAACTCATGGAGTCACCCAATGCAGTAACTCCTTGTATCACCCAATGCAGTAACTCCTTGTATCACCCAGTGCAGCAACATATGATGTCACCCAATGCAGTAACTCCTTGTATCACCCAGTGCAGCAACATATGATGTCACTCAATGCAGTAACTCATCGTGTCATCCTAACCATTACAGACAATAACCGGGCCATTTCATTTCAAATTACACCTTTAAATTACCTTACATTTCAGTGAGAGTCATGTGGGTTCCACCCTTCTGATGATGTCACCAGTGCAGTTTACACTCTACATTCAGATACAAGTAATCTGGATCTTTTACAAGATCAGACAACACCAAATTCAGGCTGAACACAACATGACCCATGCAGGATTCAAACACATCAAAACTAATAACCACAATGTCATTGCATCCTCTTACTGAACTCAGCTTGCATTAGGGTGGCCACTAACTAAAGTTCCATGGATTGTCACAAGTCATTTCGATGATCATGAAAGCTGTATAATGTGTGAATGATTTTGCATGGTTTTCATCAATCTTTCTGCCAGTGTCACCTAACTCCAGGTTGACAGAGAGGAAGAAATTTGGACCCAAAACTGTCCCAGTTGGCAGATTGCTGGGCAGACACGTGAACCACCGTGCTAACCCGTGCCCCGTTTTATAATGAAGTGTACAATGTTGTTGGCGTTTTCAAATCATGATCTGACCGATCTTCAATCCCAAAGCCGACAGCAAGCAAGCTGGACGATGCAAGTGATACCAACATGGCCGATACATCACTGGAGCAACACACTATATCAAAGCTATTTTGACGATGAGGACGACACACTTGTAAAATGTTGTGAGTGATGGTTATTCACAATGCATGCGATCTGTACATGGTAAATAAATAAATAAAGCCTTATGGTTATGAAGAGCACTGTCGTGAATAAAAATTGGGTCCACCCAGGACTGGTTGGTAATCAAAGGAAGCAGCAACTGCGCGATATACTCCATGAGCTATCGGCAGCAAAGTTTTTTTGCATCTCCGCAGCATGTAATATACAAATGTATACATCTTTACAGCACAAGGTAAAACATGATCTTGCAGCATAAAGCTAGAATGCCAGATATTGTTGCAGCACTGATATAACACCATGCCTCTCTGCAAGACATGTGGCATGTTTCCACAGAATGAGATTGAATGCCATACATGTATGTCTTTCCAGCACAAAGATAATGCCAGATATTTTGGCAGTTCATCATAAAATGCCATTGTTTTGCAGCATGAGGTACAATGTTATGTATCCCTGCTGCATGAGTTTAAAATGACATTTCTATGCAGCTTAACATGAAATATATCTCTGCAAAACAAAATACAGAGTTATACATCACTATGCACCAGATAACATGACAGTCATATCTCTGCAGCAGGAGATAACGACATATATCTCTGCAGCATGAGATAACGATATATATTGCTGCAACATGAGATAGCATGATGTATCTCTGTCATGGGATAACATGAAGTATCTCTGCACCATGGGTTAACATGACGTATTCCTGTTGCATGAGATAACATATTATTACAGCAGCACAAAAAGCTACATTACGACATCTCACACAATGGCCTAGAACAGTGCAACATATCTTGTAAACATCCAGAGATGCGATACAGAAGAATCGCGCAAATCTCTGATAGCATCCACACAATATACATTTTGCCCTTCAGATTTCCTAATTCAGGAATATATTGACACTTGTCAAAAGACGTAACATATCTCTAAAGATAGGCTCTCACCATACAAATAATTCCCATCAATTTCAAACCCGTATCTGTTATAACTGTTGAAATTGGAATTTCAAACCCTCCAGTTGTATCTGTTATAACTGTTGAAATTGGAATTTCAAGCGCTCTAGTTGTATCTGTTATAACTGTTGAAATTGGAATTTCAAGCGCTCTAATTGTATCCATTGTAATTGTTGGAATCCGGCTGTCTACAAATTGCACAAACTTGTTGCAGAGTGTGAGCCCACCTAAAGGTACAAATTGGAGGATTCCATTACATATTAAACCATGTATGGAAAGATTTGGACACAAGATATTTTGTATGTTGAATTAGTAAGAAGGTAAGTGGTATACACAGAAAACATAGATGTGCAACACTCCGCACAGAAATCACCGAATTTAGTTGAATAAGTACGACAAGGGAGACAACTTGAGACATTTCTGGCACATCATGATTCCTCTTGCTATCAGTCTGATAAAATGTCATGAACCTCCAGAAATTAAAAAAAACAGCATTCCAAACATTCACAGAACACAGTTAAAGTGAACACAATTATGTGGCAAGGGAGACAAACTCGTCTCTGTTACTGAGGGTCGACTAGGTTATCTTCTCTTGATATAAGTCAACATTGGGTCTGCACAGAGAGAAGCAGGGGCTTTCAACTACTTTAACTGTAATTTAGTTTCAAGTATCATTTTCAAACACTGCTGGCTTTACTAGGCCTGCCCACCTTTGCTAGGAGTCTTTTCAGCAGTCTGGTTCAGATGAGGCATACTGGAACCAGAACAGCATCCATGCTTCTGTTGGGAGGCTCCAGAAGCCATTGAGAAACTTAATTTTTCGACACAGCAGCGGGCAACGTTCCAACATTAGCATGTACACTATGAGAATTCTGCTCCAAATCATCAGTCCAATTCAGCTGGAACTCATGTATTAACTGTCCGAGCACACGTCAGATTATCTGTCACATGATGTTTGGGTATTGGTCACATGATAGACATCAGTCATGACAAGATCTCTGTTCTCATGATCAAAGTCTGCCGTCATGACCTCTCAGCAACATAAGCCATCACGTTCTCTGGGAACAGTCACATGATCCATATAAAGTCATATAAGTCACATTATCTCATTTTGTTAAGGATATAATCACAAGAGGGCATGTGACACTTGGGGCTGGTTTTGTTCTCCCAAGAATCAGTCACTGTCAGACAGTCGTCACCATACAAGGTCTTTTGTTCTCATCCTCAACACCTCCATCGTCAATCTTCATCGAGCTATTTAGGTACGACTGTCTTCGTCTTGCCAGCAACATCTCAGTCTTGGTTGCATGTTTCACTGCAGGTGTGGTGGTCCCCGCCCTCTTGTTCTCCAAAGATCCCTCAAAACTGATGTCAGCTATATTGACTGGTGCCACAGGTTCAGTTCGAGTTGTTGGAGCTACAATCGCTTCCTGTCTTGGTTCTTTGTTGGCAGGGGGGCTGTAGTTAAATGGGGGTACAATTGCTGATGGACTAGTGCGTGACTCCTGCTGCCACAAAGTTCCTGCTTTAGGGTTTGCCAAGAGATTACTTCGACAGTTTTCTGCAGCTTTGAGTTCTTCTTTATTTTTCTTGTCCTTGCTACTCTGCTTCTGAGAACCGAAGATCTTCCCAAATGCAGGCTTCTTGCCAAACAGCGTCGACTTGATACTCTGAGCAACAGACTTTGATTCTTTCTTGGATTTGGACTTGGACTTGTCTTTTTTGCTGTCCCTCTTAACCCAGATCTGGGGTTCCCCGCTGAGCCCATTTGCTTCAGGATATTTCCTCCACACCGTGTGTGAAGTGTTGAGATCTGAATCATCACATGACTGGTTCACGATGGTAGACAGCGAGCTCGGTACTGATCTGCAAGTTTCATCAGCATTGGGCAATGTTAATGACCCTTCCACATGCTTCTTCTTCCAGGTACCACTGTTCACTGGCAAAGAATGCATAGATATGTCGTCCAGGGAGTCCACAGAGCAGGTCAAATCACTTTCAGTTCCATGTCTTGACTCAGACCTGTCCAAATAGAAGGTCGCCGCAGGTTCAGTATCCTCAGCCTGAGCTATGTTATGGGATCTTGCCAATTCATCTCCACTCAATGTAATCGAAGGACTTGCATTGAAAGCTGTATCCAAGTCTGCAGCATCTTCAGCATCTGATGGAGGACCGGTGTCACTGGAGGGGACATGACTAGCATCCAGATCTGCAGTGATCTTATCGTATGTGCTACTTTTGGGCATACCCTCTTTTGGAGCTTGAGTTCTTGTCAATGAATCAGAGCGTTTAGGAGGAGCTGGTTTGTTGGGTTTGGTTTTTGTCGGTGTGGGAAGACCTGACGGTTTTGTTGGCTGCTTAGGCTTACTTGCAACAACAGGTAATCTAGAGGCATTGGAGGCCGGAGGGGTATCTCCATCCTCCTTCTTCCATAACGTGGCAATCTTGCTGGCAGCTTGTTTCTTTCCCCCAATTGGAGGTTTCTTGTCTGAGGTGGGGGTGGCTGCCTTTTTCTCTACTGGTGCAGCTACAGATTTATTTGGGGTTGCATCACTCTTCCTGCCACTCAAGCTTGAATTTGAGTTCTTTCTCCCAACTGGAGTTGAAGGCCTTGACGTGTTCTTGAGGCTTGCATTGCTGTCGGATTTTTTCAGATCAGTCTTGCTTTCGGGCTTTTTAAGATTAGAGGCAGAACCTCCTTTGTTCAGTGAGGTTCCACTGCTTGTCTTGTTCAGGCTTGAGCCACTTTGGGTTTTTGTAAGGCTGGTGCCACTGTTGGTTTTCCGGAGATTGCTTCCACTCCCAGTTTTGGTCAGGTTGCCTTTGCTGTTGCTTCGGGGTGGAGTTGGTGGACCTTGGACTGGTCTCGCCAAATTTGAAGGTTTTCGTCCTGCTGGGGAACTGCTGGTGTTGCGTTTCAAAGCTCCTGGTGCTTCTTTAGCATTTCTTTGCATTTGTATCTGCTTGTATGGCTGTCCATATCCATTTTCTTGGGATGTATCGACAATAAAGTTAAAACCATCCAATGCTTTGCTCCATGCTTCAGGAGCACTGCCACCAGAGTTTCTCTCGGAACCACCAGAATTTCGCTGACTTGAAGATGGGGAAGCCTTTTTCTGTCTGAGTTTCACTGGTTCTGAATCCCCATCTATCTTTGGTGCATTCACTGAAGATGTTTCCTTCACAAACGTTGCTTGCTTAACTGGTGGCTTAGGTCTTTCAGTCTTGGTTTTTGCAGGAGCCTCTTTTTGAGGCTGAGTTTTTGAGGGTGGACTTACTTTTGACATTGGTGATCTTGGAATACTCGAAGCAGAGCTGCTCCTGTTGGTGGAAACAGGACTATTAGACACACGGCGAGGGCCTGGTTTGTTTGCAGCTGCTGGTGGTTGATTTGGAGGTTTGGGAGGTGGTTTTCTAACCCCAGGTGACTGAGACTTTGCAGGTACAGATTTCTGGTTTGTGACAGGTCGCACACTACGAGTAGAAACGTCGGACTTTGTTGTAGATGTGGACTTAACAGAGGAGGAAGACGACTTATTACTGTACAGTGGCTTTCTCCTTCCTCTCAAAGCTGCTGCATCTGTCTTGCTAACAGGTGAGGCAGTATTCTTTCCTGGCTTAACAATCTTTGGTCCTTTCTGTGATGATGACACAGAGCCTTCAGCTTGGGAAATGGTGGATCCTGAGTATTCACTGACCTTTTCAGAAGTGTTGGACCAGGAAAAGGAAATTTCCGAAGCTGTATCAGAAGTATAATCATTTGAGACTAGTGACAAGGTCTCGTTTTCAATAAACATATCATCATCACAAGCACTCTCTGTCATCTGGTTTGTCGACAGCTCAGACACGATCAAGCTTGCATTCTGCTCCAAGAGTAGCACATCTTCAGCTGATATCTCTTCCTCCAAGGAACTAGAACTGTTTTCATTATTGCACAAAACGGTCTCATTTGCAGAGTCATTACTTATAACTGTTGTATCAGCTTCATTTGCAATTACAGATTCATCAAGGTCTGGCAGGTCTTGATGCATGGATCCTGAAGGCTGGGAAGTCTGAGAATGCACCAGGGCCATTCTTTCAAGGAAGCTGTCTCCAAGGTGAGATTTCTCACTGTCCATCTTTTCTGTGAGCGAGTCTGTAATGGCTGAATCTACACTAGCCATGAGAAGCTTCTGCCTCAGGGCTCGAGCTTCTTCCAGCATGCGATTGTCATAGGATAGCTGCATTCCCTCCAGGGCATCCACAGACCCACGATACTGCTTTGCAATTTCAGTATTGGAATTGTTTTTCTGATCCTTCAAGAAGTTTTCACTATCTTGGGAGTGAGAGCGTTTCCATTGAGAATTTTGCCCAGAGCGAGCTGGATCCATATACCTGTACGTACGGCTGTCCACTGCATCTGAGCAGCTGTAGGACATAGTTTTGGGACATGGCTTCTTGAACACAGCATCATCTGCAGAATTTGTCATTTCTGAGTTAAGTTCCAGAGATGCACTCTTGGAAAGTTTTTTTCCATACTTATCCAACCTGCTTCTTCCTGTAGTAGATCTGCGTGATCGATCATCTCTGCTCACTCTGCTCTTGGGCATGGCAGAGCTGATGCACTCATCTAGCAGAGCCTGCTCAGAAGGCGTCGGTTCGAAAGCACTGGACTCAACACTAAGTTCACTGAGGGAGCTATTCCTGGAGAACACAGCTGGTGTGTCCTCCTCTTTGAAAGGAACATGTTGGTCTGGGAGAACAGGATGACATTCTAACTGACTAGGCTCAGGTTCGGGACTATGCAAAGAACTCAAAGAAGAGTTTCTTGAGAAGCACACTGGAGTATCTTCAATAGCAAACTTGTTGCAGTTATCTTCACCATCCTTGTTGGTTTGATCTATGACACTGCTCTCTTCACTTGACTGCCCCACAACATGTCTTTCTTTGGGAATGGAGCTTGAACTGGAACTGACATTATCCGAGGCTTCGACATGCTTCTCTGGACCACCTGGTACATCACAACTGAACATGCTCAATGAACTCAGAGAATCATTTCTGGAGAAAGTCAGAGGTGTGTCTTCAACCTGATACACCTTTGGAGAATCAACTGAATCGCCTCCATAGAAAACTGATTCTTCTTCATGACGATAGGAAACTGTATAGCCAGCCGATTGCATGTCGGAAAACTTTGGCACATTCACATCTCTTATCCTGGAAGTGTCTTCAGTGGAATCTATTGTCAGATCACTCAGTGATGTTGCATTCGAAAAGTTCAAAGGCGTACCTTCAACAGCAAAAGTTTTCACAGAATCGGCTGCTTCGCAGTTTTTCACTAAAACGTGTGGCTGTGGTGGATTTGATTGGCTTGAAGTCCTCTGAGGCTGAAACGAAGCTGGAGTAAAACTTGAGGGCGAAACTTTCACATTAGGCTGAACTTGAACAGTTGGTTTTCTCCTCAAGTCTTCTGCTCCTTCCGCTTGTCTGTCCATATCCAATCTCCTGGCAACTTTGCTCTTAGGCATCGCTGCTTGTATGACCTGGGACACTAATTCCTCCGACTCTTCACAGATGGAGCTGTTATCCGAGCGAATATCGTCGTTGGCTTGAGGACCCGATGGTGAATCCCTGAAGTGAACAGATGTCTCATCAAATGACAAAGCACTAAGATCACTGACTGAGTTGGCATTTGAAAAGTTTAGAGGTGTACCCTCAGTGGCATAAGTCTTAACTGTGTCTTGGTTGAAATCGGGTGAATAACTGAGCTCATCTGCCGGCTGAGAGTTGTAAGGCTGTCTAATAGCAGATTGATTCGCATTACCAAGATACTGATTTGATTGGCGTGGTGTAGATGCATTTGGCATTTGTTTACTTGGAGAAAACATGTGACCGCCTGGGATTGGATAGACTGATCTTGTGGGTGGTGTCCTGGGAACTTGAGTATTTTGGAGAGCTTGAGGACCTCGTGGGGTTTGGGGTTTAAAGTTCTGGGCAACGCGAGGTGTTTGAGGCGACTTGGGCACACCTTGAATCATACTAGCTGGTGGAGATTTGTTGGCATTCTGTGCAATACGAGAAACTTTTTGAGCTCCTTGAATTTGAGCTATGTTTTTCACAGGTGACTTGACTGCATCAGGTGCTTTCTTATTAACAGGTGATTTATCTTTCAGTGGAAGCCTCGATTTGGAAGAATCTAATGTATTACCATGAACCTTCATTGGAAGTTTAGACTTTGTGGCTTCAGGTTCAGGCTTTGGAACAGCAGATTTCTTTTTCAGTGCATTATCTGATGAGCTCTTCCTCATTTTCCTGTTGGAGTTTGTTGGAACAGGCATAGCTGAACTTATACACTGAGCCAGGATGTCCTCTTCTCCTTCGGAGACTTCAGACATTGAAGAGTTCTCTTCGTTCAAGTGTTGCAATATCTTGCTTTGGTCAGATATGCTGTCATTGGTTTGACTCTCGCCTGCCTCTTCATCAACATCAAGTGTCAGGGCGCTGAGCAGGCTTTGAGTATCGGACATAACCGGAGGAGTGCCTTCATCAGCGTAGACAACTGGAGCTTCTGTTTTGCTTATATCTGATAGAGAATCTGTATCTATAATTGATGCAAGATTTTGGACAGGTTTAACAATCTCTGTGGCACTCATAATGTTCTTTGTAAACTTTTTTGGAGTCTCATTTTCATGATCATCTGTATTCTCTTCTTCTTCTGGTTTGTCTTCAGGCTCAGGCTTTGGACTTGTTGGCATTGTCTCGCTTGGAGAATCGGGCAACTCACTAGGGGATACTACTTCACTTGCTCGCCGACTGTATTCACTTACAACTGAACTGTGAACAGACTGAACATCAAAGCTGCTGAGAGAACCAAGAGAGCTGCATCTTGAGAACATGAGTGGCGTTTCTTCCACATGATGATGATCATCAAACGTAACAGTCTTGTGTTCCTTCTCTACCACCTCGGGAGCACTGGGATTCCCTGATGCATCCTTCCTCGGTTTTCTTGCATCACAATTCTCAATAACAGAGGCAGACATACTCTCTCCCTTATCCGACTCCTCAATGCTGGAGAGAACAAGTTGATGGCGACCTTGATGATCCGGGACATCTCTGGCTTCGCTGCTATGGAGACTACTGAGGGAACTAACTCTTGAAAAGCAGACAGGTGTTCCTTCTTCACAGTATGTCTTGGGCTGATCCAGGGGTCCTTCCAAGTCTGTTGGTGCATGGAATGACCGTTCTTCAGGCGGACTTGAAGGTTCCTCATCAAGTTCATCATGACTGTTCAAATGATTCTCTGGATTTGGTTTTACTGTTGATCCTGTACCAGGATCTGTACTCCTGCTTCCAGATCCACTTGTCTCCTCTTCGTATTTGCCAGTATCTACGCTTTTGTTCTCATCTTCGGTGTCATCTGAATCCTTCTTGCCGTCATCATCTTTGTAGTGACTTTTCCCAGTCAGGTCTGTGAGAGATGTTGCTGTAGACAGATATGGGGTGCCTTCTGTGTAGAAGGTCTTTACCTGATCATCATGGAAGAAGCTTGGCATATATTCATCCAAACGATCATTGGTTCTTCGGGCTTCTTCCAACTTGCAGTCTGCACAGTTAGGGTCTGTGTGATCATAGGGTTCACTAGATTCAGTCTCAGATTCTTGATAAGGATTTTCATTCTGCTTAGCAAACTGATTCACTTGTGTGTCTTCCCGTTCAGATGGGTCAGCTTTAGGATATATGTGCTTGAAGGACGAAGGATCTGCCCCTCGGTATCTCTGTTTATACTGATTGGAAACTTCAGACTCTTGATATCTCATGCTGTAGTTGATTGGCTGATCTTGGAACGTTTCTTCCACATTCTCTGCATACCTCAAACTGAAGTTGGTTGGCTGCTCATCAGCATCAATGTCGGTCTCTGCATAACATCCAAATTGACTAGGAATGCCCTGATGTGCGCCAATATTACGATGACGAGGCTCAAACATATTTCGCTGAGTCTGAGGTCCTGGGAACTGATTGTGAACAATATTTGGCATGGGTCGGGGAACCGTATTCGATCCGACAAAGTTTCCAACTTTCACTGAGGGCCGATTATTAAGTTGCAGGTCACCATGGTTACTGTCACTAACATCCTGGTACTTCAAGCTGTAATTTATTGGTTGTTCATCTCCATCGGTGCCAGAGTCATTGATGTCCACATTGTTTCTTTTTGGCCCCATGTACATTTCCTTAGCATTTGGCACAAAGTTGAAAGGCTTCTTGCCAAACTGGTCAATTAAGTTCCTCTGAGGACTACTGAAGTTACCTCCCTTGATCTGAGCTGCCTGGTAAGCCATTGCACGCACATTCCTTTGTCCAGTATCAGAATCATTCTCAGATGATGCAGGAAGGCCAGCATGCATAGCGACTTCTTGCATCACTTGGAGTATACGATTATTTGCACCATTGCCAATGCGCGTTCTGTCCACCTGACAAGTGTCGTTATTGAACCGGGTTAGGCTTCCATCTCTCTTCCTCTCCAAGCTGCTTCCCTGACGTTCGTGAAGAAGGCGAGAACTTTTAGCTAGCATGGAGTGAACTCGAGATCGATCATGAGAAATATCTGAATGTGTACTGCCCACACTGTCCTGGCTTCCAGACCGAGCGACACGCTGTGGCGACCGAATTTTCCCGTTCTCAGCACTATCTGAACTTCCTGACCGCGAGAACACATGATTACGAATTAGAGAACGCCGTGGTTCTGTCTCACTCACCGGAAACACCACAATGTTATCACCAGAGAATCGACGTGTATACGCATTGTCCTTTTTCTCGGTGGGACTGTTTCGTGGACTTTCCACATTGTCACAAGTTTCGGCCAGGTTTTGATCTAGCTCTTGTTCAAGTGCCCGGACTTTTCTTGCATGAAGCCCTGGTCTATTGCACCCTGGAAGACGGTCGAGATCTAAGTTCTTCATAGCAGGTCGGGCAGACAGCAAATTCTTTAAGGCTGCAGCACTGCCCATAGATATCATCTTGTGTTTGGAGTGGACAAGGTTCCTCAACATGCTCACAGCACCCATTTCCCAAAGAGTCTGTTGGTCCTCTTGGCATCTAGCCGAGAGATTCCACAACGTGCCACACGCATTACTCACAATTGTCAGACTAGTTGATCTCAGATGCTTGAGAAGCAACTGAAGACAGCCATGCTGTCTCAACACTGCCCTGTAGTCTTCCCGCACAGCCACATGGCTCGACACATTTCTCAAAATGCCTCCTCCATTCTCTATGATTGCCAAAGTTTTTGATGGACTCTTGTACGTGAGCGTGCTCACAAGAAACTCGAGAGCTCCAGGAACTGCACAAATATCGGCCTTATTCTCTGTACAATGAGCTGACAAGTTCCATAATGCACTGAGAATACTTTTCAAGGTCGATTCTTTGTTCACTTGCATAGCTGCATTCATCAAGGTTGTAACTGCGCTCACTTCACGAAGTGTCTTTTTACTGGCCAGATCTGCTCGCCAGGACAAGTTCCTAAGAACACTGGCAGCCACTTGACATAAATCTTCATTGGGCGAAGTCAGTTGTGCAACAAGCCCTCTCATTGGTCCCTTCATTGAGCAGAGCAGAGCTTTGTTGGTTCCGTCCCCAAAGGTGAGGTTGGTGAGGGCCATACATGCATATCTCCTCATAGTGATGTTGTACTGCTCAGTCGTTGGGCCATTCGTGTCATGATCCACTTCCAGCAACTCTGCAATACCCTGGAGGCCGCCTGCAAGACAAATGTAAAAGTAAGCACAGGATTTGATGTTTTTGGAGCATAGCAATTGATGTTTTTGAGTTGAGTCGAAGTGAGTGAGTGAAATGGATTTTTACATTACAGGGGGCAATATTTCAGCCATAGCGCAATGTGATGTGCAAGAGGCACGTCAGGAAAAGGGACAATACATGCAGGATCAATAGTAAGAAAGATAGCAAAAGACGACAAGCATTGGGTTACTGAGGCCCAATTTTATCTAAGTGACACCACGTCACTCCCCGGAAGCCCCACGGGGTCCCTTTAAGGAAGACCAGCCGTCGAGAAAGGACCAGTTTACATCCGGGTCCTTCAAGAAGCCTCATGACCTTGGCCAACCCTTTGAAGGTCAGATATTTCAAGATGGGATCAATCTCAACGGAAGACTTCAAAGAGGAGGTTCCATATGGAGTGTATCGACCGTATTGTATGTAGTGGGAGGATGGGCGAGTGATGGGGTCCAGGATGACCTTTACTGACATGCCAATCTAGGATCAGGATTCGAGTGAACTTAAAGATGTATACATGTTCCCAATCAGGAAATATCATTGGAGTATTTTGTGTTAAATAAATAACATATACTGTGTGTTCCGTCAATAAATAACGTCGTAACCCTTTTATCCTGGCAGATTGAGACAAATTAATTTTGGTATTTTTAAATAGAATCAATACACCTCCAGCACTAAGTTCGTCCTACTGTACCTGCGTGAAACATTAACCGTCGCGGCGTGGAGATTACTAAATAATCGGGTAAAATAGTGACACGTCACAGCGTTGTGCCGAATGCAGATCGGATGCTTTAACACTCTTGCAAACGATCGAGAAAATTGTTAAGTGCACCGGTAACTGTTCGACGTTTTGTAGATTATCCACGATCACTTATTGCGTGCAAGGCAGGCTGTTCACGATATATACATGTTTGCTCAGACAAGATTGCTCAGACAGTTTGCGAATGTTTCGCTTATTAAATGACCGCCCAATGTTTTAATACTGATTTTGTATTAGAGAGTAGGTAAAAGCACTGAACATACTATGGTATATGGATCAATCGGAGTATGTACATATCATTATGTATATTTATCGTTCCGAAGTTATTTTGCGAATAGAAAACATTGAAGTCGACCACGCATCCAGCTTAAACGTATTTTATTACATATATATAACGTATATCACTTGTCAATTGAAATAACAGCTGTAGCTATTAGCTGTGTTAACATTGATGATATAACTGTATAAATGGTAAATTGATAGATAAATAAATATGTAACTAGATACAGAGAGAAATAGAGCAAGTAAACCAGAGACCGGGAGATATTGTGGCTATCGAAATGAAAAACAAGGTAATAAATATGTTTATTTTCCCTCCACAGATGTGCGTATATGGGCATGAATTTGCAAGCCTGTGCATTAGAGCATTATCAAAATGAATATTGTTTTCACGGCACTT
>JAUELE010154264.1:0-13942 GCA_031471655.1 Diodora aspera
CCCAAATTTCGAAATCCTAGAATCAACACTGATGTTCTAATCGCTTCAACAGCTAAATTTGTTTCAACTAGGGTGTTCTCACTGTTTAACCTGGTTGACATGGAGGAATTATATCAACCCAATAGAACCTTTCTTAAGTCTACTATTATTACCACACCAACAGTATTAATACAAATGTCAGAAAAACACTTCTACATAGTCATATGTGAATCTCTATAATAATACAAAGGGAACTACACATTGTTCAGTAATCAAACAGTTAGTAACCATAAAAATTAGTTCATAAAAGACTTATCTGTCATTGTTCCTAGTTGTTGAGTGTCCAGATGAAGACTTTCTTCCACCTCTGTTGGCGTCCGGTCCAATTCAAAAGCTGACATCAAATGATGTGGTCGACCTTGTCATTCACTTGTCCCCAGAAGACATAGTAGCAAACCCCAGTTACAGGACATGGACAGAAAGGTCAGTCACTGATAACTCTTCCTTAACTCTGCATAACTCTACATTTCCTGAATGGGCACGTAGGATGGTGCAGTGGTTAGCGTGTCAGCCCAGTGATCTGCAAGCCTTGACAATGATGGTTCGAGTTCCGCCTGGGTACTTCTCTTTCAACTCGGAGATTGGAGCCTCACACCGACTTGCCGTTGGTGACACCATGGTGATATGGCTGAAAGATTGCTGAATACCATGTAAAATCCAAAATCACTCATTCACATTTCCTGAATTAATTACGTAATTATAATATACTATTGAACTGATATCCAGATGTAAGCTGAGCCCTACTCACTGACTCTGTATATATGCATGACACCCCCACATCCGGAGCGTGTACAATGTATTCTGATTTTGTATGCTGTCTTACCAGAGAGGAAGTTACAAGACTAGCCAGTGATGCATTTTCTGTATCTGCTTCAGCTCTGTGGTGTATGTATCTTAACTCAAAAGTGTTGAGAATGTTGAATCTTTTCGTGGACATTTTGAAACCTACACAGTCCCTGAAACCTACCAGGAGTGGCGGCAGAGTGAGAAAAATGTAGCTTTTGGTTGGGGATAATCGAAGAACACTTGTGTATTCGGCTTAGAACATGATCGTCTTGAATCTTAATTTCATGCATCTCTGTGTACATGGTCAAGCGTAACACAAGTTCAAATATTTGTACCCCATAGGGCCGCCGGGGAGTGACATGGTGTCACTTAGGTAGAATAGAGCCTCAGTAACCCTATGCTTGTCGTACAAGGCGATTAAAATGGGGATCTTTTGCTTTCACTTTCTTACTAGCGATCCTGTGTTGTCCCTTTTCCTGATGTGCCTCTTGCACATCACATTGCGCTATGGCTGAAATATGAAATTAAATGATTGCACATCAATGTTGATGATGCCAACTGTATTGCTTGAAGTTCATTTCATATTCTACCATGACATTTAAGTTTGCTCATTTCTGATTGGTCAAAATTCATTGTCCAATCTACGATACACCACTCACTGATTTAAGCGTATTTATACAAATTACAATGTAGCTGCTCGTGACCCATTGAACGTCATATTTGTAACAGAAAAATTGTAAACAACGTGGCTTCCAAAACAAAACATTTCGGATTTTATGACAACTAACATTGGCTCCGGTAAAACGAAATGGATAACTTACACATGTCTGTGCTCTACTTACGTTTTCACAGTGGATCTCTGATTTATTAACACAAACTATGCATTACAAAATATTCACCTATTTTGATGTTGAGGCGATCATTGCATGACACTCAAAGTCTTTAACGAGCTGTTGGAGAGGATAGATCGCCTTATTCAGCCACAATGGCAACGAAACATCCAGTATTTTGGCATTTTTAAAAATCCTTTGAACTAAGCACAAATACTTTTCAACAAACTTTGTCACTGTGGTCCCCGCTGCAAGTCAGCGTTCAAGGACATTTCCAAGTCAAAGGGGAGCTCGCTACTGTCTCACTTGTATCTGATGTTCAAACAGTGAAATAGTCGTTTTGAGTGTATGGAAAGTCCAAGTCTGCTAAATATACACAACCAATGAAATGTTGCATTCACTGCACAAGAAGTAACTCTTGATAAATTTAAACACACAACGTCTTTGCTTCGCCGAGTGTCGGGAGAGAAGCACCACATGATTGTATGCAAGCCTTTGCTATGGAAACTTCACTGATAAAACGACCCGCCTGGGCAAAACGCCCGCCTCGAGACGATCGTCGTGAATAGGAGTGATATGAAAGTCATTATTTCCTTGATTTCAAGGATGTCCCTTGGTCTCAGCAGCAAGATTTGAATCTTGCTGAGTCGGTCCAGAGAGAGGACCGACAAAGTCGTGATATAGCTAAAATATTGCTGTGAGCCATGTTGAAAATACAAACCAACCCATCAAGGAAGATTCTTTCACCTCATCAGACATTTCCTCGAAATGTTAGAAGTTTTACTGTATTTCACAAACGAAATAAGTAATGAGTACTAACATTATAGTATGAATTTTACTTTTCCACGTGGATCCAACTTGTAGCAACCAGTTCGGTGTGATGACCAGTTCAATGTACCCCGTCTCATATCCCTTGTTATGCTGTTGATTGAGATAAAATATTTCAGGAGTCTAGTTTGTTGTTTTATACAATATCCATAGTTGATGTATCTTAGTATTGCCTTGCATGTTTCTTGTTTTTATATATAAATTTGCATGTTGGTTTGTTTTTTTATTATACATGTACAAGGTTTTCTAGTGATAAGGTTTACATGCCTGCCTAGTGGAGGTTTTATGATCTAATTTGACCGCTACGTGAATATGATGATCATGCAACAGGTTGTGTGTTTGAGCAGATGTGGGTCAGTCTGGCTGTTGTAACCTTGAAGAATGGTCAGGAGCTTGGAATTTGCAAATATATTATGTAACAAAGAGCTGGACCCTGGCATGTTATTGTCAGATAAGATTGTCACTGTTATTGATAAAAAGCTAGCTCATGATCAACTGAAAAGTAAGAAAATCAAATCCAAGCATAGAAATGCATGTTATTTATGGGTAAGCAGGACATTGCAAAAGTGCCAATGGAAATTATTTAAGCGTGCGACGTTGATATTAAACAAATGCAATCATAGTCAATTAAATCCAATTTCGATATTTCACATTAAATCGGTCCTATGCTTCAAACCAAAATTAACATGTTACACCTGCAAGTTTGATATAGAGATACGACCAGTTAGAACAACATTGTTGTTTTGTTTCAGTGGTAGTCCACATTCCCTCCTGCGCCCCATACACTTCTGCAATAAGTTCCCAGGCAGTGAGTCACAGCTGTGTTGATTACCAGCGGGACTTATTATCTATGAGCTTTTGTTTTATCAGAGATAGGTCAGGTTACAAGCTTGATTTGTCCTGTAAAGAATCAACAAAGGTTCCAACATGATTGTTTGTGTTAATTAACTGTCTGTGTGTGCAGGCAGTGCATGACAAGAACGCCTCTCAGGCTGTGCATGACAAGAACGCCTCTCAGGCTGTTGCATGGTGCAGATAACAACACTGTTAGACCACTGACTTGTTTTTTGCCTTACTTAAAGTGAACACGAACAGACAAATTCTGGTTATAATAATAAATGCTATATTTTAATTTTTCATCCTTTATAACATTTTTATTGTACATGCTACCCCTTTGGTGTGAAGCCTTGGTTCAGATGGTCAAGAAATAACTCTGTAGCTTAAGTCAGATATCTGTAGTTTAATCCACAAGATATTTCTTCCACAAGATATTTCTTCACCTAATGTTTGAATGATACCCACCCTGAGTGAAATTATTGTGCTGTATATACATGTACCATATATGATGCATCACAAAATAAAACTTTGTAGATCTTCACTTATGATACATAGAGCTCTTGATGCATTAATCTTTGTATTCTGCCCACTCATGATCTGCGTTACGTTCCATACCAAGATCTAATGTGGGACAGTTTCAGGTTGTAAGTTTGATCCTAGGTAGTGCTATGTTCCAGCTAGGATTGAAGAATGAAAATTTTAACAGGTTATATATCAATGTAGCAACTTGGTCAAATAGGGAGTAACAAATACTTCAAACCAAACTTTGTTTTTAACTAGGAAATGAGAAAAAGTTCCAGAGTCAATCACGTTAAATTAAACATTATGCTCAAGGTAAAAGGTATTCATAACTCATTTAAAAGGTAATACTTTGATTTGCTACAATGTTGAATGTCAGTTCCCGAGATTTTGGGCGTGTGCCTTTCAAGTTCAGTTCCAGTGAAGGGTTTTAGCATGCGCTAAAGACTTGCATGTCTTCAGGTTATTACCAGTGACTGCAGTTCTGAAGTCCAACCGTTTGGGGAATTCTTTTCATTATTTCAAAAGTGTACAATATTGTGTGCTTGCAGGCGGAAGCAGATCTGCGTGTAGCCCAGTCCGAGTTTGACAGACAGGCAGAGATCACCAAGATTCTACTGGAAGGAATTAACAGCACACATGTAAGTTGCTTCATTCTCAAGACCAAACAGAACGTTGGTGTTGACAAGATTTCCTCGTATTAATTGTCAGACACACTTTCACATGGAGGTAATCCTCATAAATAATTATGGATTTCTTATAGATACCAACTTCTTTGTTTATTTATTTACACCAATGTTTTGATTCCCATAACAGTATCTTCCCAAGCTAAACTGTTTATCTTACGCTGCTTAAAAAAATAAATGTTTCTCAAGTACCTTTATCCTAAAAGTGATGAGGGTGGCAGAACTTCTTGTATTTGTTGTTACGCAAAAAAGTGACGACGGAGGACCAAACTTCAATAAAAACAATTTCCAATATCGGCATTAGAAGACTAGCAATACACTACATACACTAAATATGCAACATTAGGTTTGGTATAAATCGGGAGTTTCATCAGTAATAACTTGTTAATCTAGAGTTTAAATTAGTGCAGATGGACGGATGCCAGACACTTGATAAGACGCTGGGAATTCAAAAGAATATTTTTATAAATACACTTAAAAGGTCTGACACACATTATTTTAAGTGACACACCAGTACTGAAGAAACCTTTTAAATATTTTTAGCCTTACAGATATCAACGTCTTAAGGAGGTTGTTAATTAGTAATTATTAATGACAGATTTCTTCAGGATATCAGCTTCCTTGTTTGCTCCAATGTTTGGGTTCCCAAACCAGTAGTTTTCGCAAGCTAAACAGCTGCCCCTACATGTAGAAAGATCACTCTTGGTTCTTGAAACACTGACTGAAATTATTTCTTGTAAAGGCTCACCACTTGCGGTGTTTGAATGACTTCATTGAAGCCCAGGGGAACTACTACGCCCAGTGTTCACAGTACATCAAGGATCTTCAGAAGCAGCTAGGGAAGTAAGTGCATTCAAGTAATTCAGTTCTTGTTGTCAATCCATTGTCAATTAACAAAACATGTTTAACATCACAATATATTAACTAACAAAATATAAAAACTGATGTCAATACAATCTTTACAAGCAGGTACAAAAATATTTGATTATGGCATGTAGCATTTTAAAGGGTGTTGTTTATAAGTCAAATGTCGGAAAACATTTTCTGTCTCAATCTTTTATTCAGAGACATTGAAATTAAGGCAGTTAGTTTGAATGATTATGTTATTTCCTTTTCTCCAAACGGGACGCGGGTTGGCGCAGTGGTTAGCACATCGGCCCAGCAATCTGCTGGCCATAGCAGTTGTGGTTTGAGTCCCAGCCTGGGCACCTCTCTTTCAGCCCAGAGAGACAGGAGCCCCCACCGATGTAATGTTGGTGAAACCGTGGTGATGTGGATGAAAGATTGCCAAAAACCATGTTAAACCCCAAATCAGTCACTTACTTTTACTCCTAACACTCATCATTGCCCAGTCTAATTCAGCTGCGATCTTATTATGTCCCAAGACATAGGCTATCTATTTGTTTTTTGTAGAGTCTCACATCACTGTGTTATTTTCCCTCCTCATATCCATATTCAGCGGTATTAATTATATGCAATGTACTTTGTTTCTTTATTGTTGTTGGAAAAATATTTTTTTTGCTGCTTGGCATTTACAATCTGAGCTGTTGATGGAGGTATAATTCCATTAATTTGTCTGAAAGCTATTGCACTTGAGGATTTTGTAAGACATGAAACTTGCAATACCTCAAATGCAGTCGCTAAAGTAAAGGATTGAAAAAAAGGAATTTTGGAAATTAGGATTGAATGAAATTATGGAATGTGAATCAGGCTTATAATAGAGGAAATATAGAGAAAAGGGTGGAGGAGGTTTGACAGGGACTGTCGCTGCCATAGTAACAAATGAAAAGTGTTTTGTGTATGTTTTCTTCCAGCACCACTGCCGCCACTCCTACCAGTGGTGATATGGAGTAAGACACTGTGATACATCTAACATTAGCTTATTGGTAGGAGTACAATGTAGCCCTCATACGCTTTCAGTAATACAGTCATTAATAGCACAAATGTGTCAGGAGGTGATGGTTGGCGTAGCTGCATACTGGCTCCACCCAACACTCAGACTTGTGTCATTAATGAAAGATATTTACTTGAGTTTTACTGAGAGCACAATTTTCTAGAAAACTTGATGTTGTTAAGTGGGCCACTGCCTTGCTTGCTTTGTCATAGAGTAGTTCTTCATGCATTTTCATTTACAAAGATATGTTCCAGAAACATGATTGAACTGAATGCATATTTTACAAAATATACCTTCAGTCACTGGTCCGTCCTCTCAACCGGAAACCATACTGTATGTGGTCTCTGTCTCAACACAGCGAGACCTTTTAAAAAATTGAACTCAGCTGCCGAAAAGTTAACAGGCCTGACGTTTTGTGAGCATGAAACTATGCAATGTTGCATTTTCTTTGAAACTGATTTACATTGGAAAGAAGGAATTATCATGTTTCTGGGATGTTTCTTTTCATCGTTTTTCACAATATTTTTCTGTATCATTCATGTAGTACCTATCTCCATGTTTTGTACTCCTCAGCAGTCAGCTGATCTATCATTTTATTGTATTATTCTCTTTTGAATGTTTTATAGAAGACTATTTTTGTGTAATATAAGCACTTGTAGAGATTTCAGTTCTAGTATTCAGTCATTTATTTTAACCAGAGACACAGGTTTTCTGATCCAATAGTAACACCCATATGCACTTATGATAACAAGTTGAATTTTTGAGTGCACTGTTGTAGAAACTTAATTCTTTAGCACATTTGGAATGCTGAAACTCTTTGCTTGCTAACTACTGCCCATCAGATATGTTCAGTGCTACAGTTCAGAGAGGTAGTGGTCATGTGCATCATTCAAATTTGGGGAAGGTTTTCATTTAGTTTCTGCAAACAAATGAATATTTGAACAACAAAGCATATGTACTTTGGTCAGAATTTACTATCAAACAATAATCAAATTTACTTAAAAAGTAATATTTTGATCTCAATTGTCGTCAGTTTGTTTCCCACTAAAAGTTACTGATGTATTTCTAAATTAGCCTAATATTTCACCACATTAATCTGTTTGCAATTATTATTAGAATTAATTTTTGCCTTTTGTGCAATGGCTTGTTGTTAAAGTTTAACTAATTTTAAACTTGATATGATAAACATCAACGTCTGAAACAAAACAGGAGCCGAGATGGTGCAGTGGTTAGTCTACTGGTCCAGTGATTTGTCAGCCGTGGCAGTCATGGTTTGAGTCCCGCCCGCTTACCTCTCTTTCAACCTGGAGATTGGAGCCTCATACTGAAGTGACTTCAGTGACACTGTGGTCATTTGGCTAAAAGATTGCTGAAAACCACTTAAAACAAAAAATCACTCAATAACTATTGATTCAAGCTAAAATGATTATTAAATTCAGATTAAGTTTGGTCTGAGGTGTAAAACAATGGTGGTTATGTAACAAACATTTACTTGTAGATTCAGTTACTAAGTTAAAACTCGCCAATCAACCACTTATACAGCTCTCTATCTCTATGACAGAGACTGATATAAGGATAAGTTCCACTATACTGACATAAATCTGTGTTGAGAGTAGTTTCAGTTAATTATTTTAACCTCATATTTGCAAGCCAAGCAATAAATACTGACATATTTTCTTCTAAACTGTTACATCAGTCTCTCAATAATTGAAGTAACATGTTACTTGTGAAAGTAATAATATTGACTAAAACAGACGTGTAGCAGTCCTACTCAATGACTGGGGAATTTTTATCTAACCATAGCCAATCCCACGTGAAGTTGACAGTCTCTTTCAAAGAACATGCAAGAAAAGTAAAATTAAATATTTCATAGACTAATTTGTAAATTGATGTAAAAGCAAAGAAAAAAGATATAAACTGATAATTAGTAATCAATATGCAGTGTTACCATTGAAAACACTCCAAAAGTAACGGTACCATTCTAAGATGTAATTCTCAACTTTGATTACTGTTGTACTTTTCAAAGCAGTGTGGCAAATGATTAAAAGCTGGATAATAATTTACACTAGGTGTAGGTCTTGGTATCCCAGAAAATAGCATCAACAAAATAATTACTTAAGATGAAATAAATATGAAATAGACTCCAAATTTGAGTGACGAGCAAGACAATCTAATGTAGCTTGATCACCATTTGTCATCATCACCACCATTGGAAAAGGTTTCCCACCAGCTGTCTCTGGTCGCCTCGTTATCTTTAGTTTTATCTGTCTTTCAGTTATTCTGTTGGGTCAGCCACAAGCATGGGTGGTGGGGCGCCCTCTAGTATTCATACCTCCAGTGCACCCAATTCCAACAGCCCCTTGAAGCCTTCCGCACCCCCTGCTATACAGGTGACTGCACCCACTCCGACCGAGAAAAAACAGGCCCGAGTTTTATATGACTACGATGCAGCAGATAGTACTGAGTTGTCTTTATTGGCGGATGAGGTATGAGTGTGTCTCACTGTCTCTAGAGTTACCTCCCTTTGGAAACAAATCTAAACATATGAAGTTACCTCCCTTTATCTGATAGCTGGTCTCGATCGTCTGAACTTGGAATTTTGCGTGTCCCACGTATCAACATGCAAACAAGTCATAGAATAGATGGCTCTTAATATTTATGCATATGTGCTTATACATAAGTTATAGCCTCGTTTTCATTGTCATGTTAAAGGTTATGCATAAGAGACCATATGCATAACCTTTGACATGACATTGGAAACGAGGCTATAAGCACATAGGCATAAATATTAAGAGTCGTCTATTTCTGTTGCAACTATCAATCAGAAAGAAAGGTTTTATTGAACCTAGTTCGTGCATCTAAAATGCTTGGGAGTCCAATGAATGGATTCTCAAATCATCACAATGAACTCTATATATATACTGCTGGGCAAAAGAAACGATACCAAATGATTTCAGTTATTTTCCTTTACGTCTTTCTGTCATAGCTGATCAAAAGGATGCTAGGATTTTAACGAGTGTAATTTGATTGATAAGGGATAAGTATTGGTTTTCTGATAAATGTTTTCCAGACGTACGAAACTCCAGGAAATACGGTTTGACGTTTGAGGTTGCCACTATCAGGTGTTCTCACTGTTGCACATCACTTGGCGTTATTGCCATAAGAATACATGCAAAGGGTAAACATTAAATTAACCGATTCATTACTAAACTGATCTATTCTAGACGTAATTACGTTATGAGTGACACAACAATGTTCTTTTAGCAGAAATCTTTAACATGTGGTGCTGGACAGTATCGCTTGATGTCAGCACCAACCAGAATTCATCAGTACGAAATCCTGTGCTTAATAAAAAGACATGATGGAAAGCATCTATTACTGTAAATCTGCGATATACCTGGACGGGTTACAAGTTATGCATGAGATCAGAACCCCCAGCAAGTATGCGTCTTTCCGCCACTCATAGACACGCCATTGGTAGTTCGGAAGCAGAACTCTCGACGGTGGAGGATCTACAGATGTTATTGCCAGATATCCCAGACAGACAAATGAATATTCATGAATCATATTACAGAGAAATAGGGATATACTACGAACCTTACGTGCTGCCGTCTATGGGAATATATTCTCGGAGACTAATATCGCGTTCATACAAATATCTTGTCATAATAGAATCAATAACTGGGTTAAGGTGACGATTTATGAGTAATATACATTTATGTTGATAAGAAATAACAGTGTTGTATTTGGTCACATTTGGTGAGATAAATGGATCACCCGGTTGAAATGGCTAATTCTAAACTTCATGCTTCATTGACGTAAAGGTGAAGCTGTATATTACTTCCATTCATCCGTGAAACATAATGACAACACTTTCTCAGATTTGATTCTATTCTGGTCCTATCTTTACTTTGTAGTTAACCCGTCCAAATAAATCAAGCTTCTCCATTAAGTATGTATGGTAAATAAAGGAGAGTTCTTGGTTCGTGTAATAGATTCATCATTTTGGAGACTGTTTATTACTATTATTGTAAATTGTTTGATACACTTCTTCAAGATGGCCTTCTCTTTACAACGCTAAGCATTCCTTTTCTTCTTCCAAAGCGCACTGAGTCTGCACTGTGGAAATTTGCGCTATATAAGAACTATTTATTATTATTATTAATAATATCCGAGTCGTGGCTCTGTTTTATAAATTGGCATAACCCTGATATTGTGCATTCTTTAAAACCATTGAACTGTATTTGGGTTATGTACATTTTAGTGACATTATTTCTGTCATCGTGCTTTGAAAATAAGGATATGCGTCATATGCGGTAATAATAATAACATTTTAATATTAATAATGTTTGGTCTTTTATAGCGCTGAATCCAGGCGTTGACCTCAGAATATATAGGAGTACTGACTGGCATTAATTGAACGAAAGAAGAAGTAGTTAAGTGAACGCCAGAGAACGTTACGTTGGATCCGATATTTCGTCGCTATGATCCCAGAAAATATTTCCAGTATGGACATACGTTCTTAGACCATGCAAATGGATAACAAAAAAAACAAAATGCGTGCAAGCGATCTGTTAATCCTATTCACATGGATCAACTAAAGACATTTGGAGAAATCAAAATTAAAATGAATTCATTTCCCTATTCCACGTGTTTGTTCAGTTTCAGAGAAACACGGCATCCATATGTCTGAATGCTACACACAAGGAAGGGACATATGATTTATAACAGCTCTTTATACAAATGAGAAATGTTTGCAATCTCATTACAACGTCACTGTAGATACCTTACTCACATTAACTCTAAGTTTAACGATGGAACCACATGACACTACCTGTTATTCAGGTCATACAATGAAATCTTGAAATGCGGGCTTAACTTGGTCACACAAAAAGGATCTGCAAGCTGGAGGGAAATCAAGACAGCCGTTACTCTTTAACCGGGTCATGAATAATTTCATCTGAAACAGAAGCGAGAACGTTATGTTGTATTCGAAACTTGGCCGCTATGATCTCGGGAATTTTTTCCCATATGGGCATACGATCTTAGAACATGCCAAATTGATGACAGAATGCAGAATGCGTGCACGCGATCTGTGAATCCTATTCACATGGATCAATTAAAGACGTTTGAGAAAATCAAAATTACAATGAAATCATTTGTCTATCCCACGTGTTTTGTCAGTCATTCTAAATGTTATTCGCAAGGAAGGGACACGTATCTCATTTACAGCTCTTCGTACTTATAGTGTCTTTAAACCATTGAGAAACCTTTGCAATATCTTTACCACGCCACTGTAGATACCTTAAGCATACTTATTCTAATTGTAATCGTTTACAATCACATGGCACTACCTATTATTCAGGCCATATAATGAAATCTTAAAATTCGGGCTTAATTTAACCACACAAAAAGGATCTGTGAGCTAGAGGGAAATCCAGACAACCGTTACATTTGAAGCGTGGGGCTTTGACTCTGGATCATGAATTAGTTCATCTGAAACAGCTCATTTATCGATTATAGAAAATAATCTGAAGGTAGTTTATTCTTTACTTTTATAATATTCGAACGTGAAGTTTGCACACTATTTTGTCTTAAGTGCAATTAGTTTGTTGGAGTGCTCCAACGTACACTTGAGTCACAGTAACCTCCTTGAACTAAATTTAACGACGCCAGAAATAATCGAATGGTAAATATTGCTTTAGTTTTTACAATATTTTCAAGATAAAGCATATTGCACAAACTGACGGATTTATAAACTAATATGTGGATGATATACATGTACCTCTTTTCTGAACATATCTCTAGATTCTTCTCCTCCTCAGAAATAACCATGGACCAAACATCACTTTTCCCCACGAGTCCTATTAATAGCTTTCGAATCTACGACATATATCCGATAATGTAATTGATTTAGGAATCTACTGGCTGGGGTCTCTTGCCACTCTAATCAAAGCTGTAATGAAATGCTTAAAGTTTCAAGAACATACATTTACTAAAGCTCAACGATGGACTATTGATGAACCCCTCGAGACGTGACTCCAAGCATCAATTCAGAAACACAGTAGGATTAAGTGTCGTGCTTCAAGAGCAACAAGCGGATACAAACAAGTACCGTAATGCACCAACGATAGCCAGAGCGCAAACTGACTGATCTGTTTCCTGCTAGCAGCTGATGTTCTAAACAAGTCAGTGCATTGATTGGGACGTCTATAGCTTGTAATGCTGGGAATACATTGACGCATCATACACACTATCAATACAAACTTCTACCCATTCTACTTTCAGGTGTAAGAATGAGCATTGGTGCCTGAACATGCAACGACCTTCTGAAAGCTTTTTGCCTCATTATCTGATTATTGGGGGAAATGTCATTGGAAGACAAGTACCAAAGTGAGTTGTAATAAACATTTGATAAAATGGTCACATGGATTACCTTTATTATAATTCGTTACAAAGTATGCATTGGTCGTTTCAACTTTTATCTTGAGAATGATTTCTGCTATGGATGCTCATCAACTGAGAGAAACAAAATACATATGGCTTCGTGTACAAGTACATTGACCCACTGAATGTCAGTCAGCGTCCTGGATCAGTGCTGGACGTGTATAGGTTCATCATCCAACACAATGACAATCAAGCTTCCTATTATAATAATACTAATGGTGACCCTTAGTTTATGTCATCCTTGGCGGCATATTAATACGGTTTGTCTGTGTTACAAATGGTTATTTCTCTATTAGCAAATCAGTTGAGTGGTCGGAACCAATATTGTCCAAGACAAGATACTTAAGACAACGATGGACTCTACTATGTATCATTCAGGGTATCTACATCACTTTTAATAAAATGTTCACTGAATTACGCGAAATGGCCATTGCTGCAAGTGTTGATTGTTGTAGTTCTCTGATCGCAGTGAGAACTTTGAAAAGGGGGACATTGACATATGTAGATAAGGCAATATAAACAAACCGGTTGTTTATGATCTGAAAATGATGTTTGTTATGATTGTTTGTGAAAACAGACCTCATAAATAAGAATTCCGTTCTGAGTAAACAATGCAACTTAAATACGAACTCTCAGTGAAACTCCAGAGTCTCGATACACAAATTGTAGGAATTAATGTCAATTGTTCTTATTACAATGTGTAACAAGAATTCTTATTCCCATACAAGCTTCCTTAACTAACTGTTCCACTTGGAGGATATAATCAAATTTGATCATCAGCTTCTACAAGATTTATACCAATGTTAAACATGAGTAAGTCACCACAAGATTTATACCAATGTTACACGTGATTTTCTATCACAACAAAGCTTCAATAAAATAGCAAACTTTGAGAACATAAACGGCATATGTCTGGCGCCTGTAGTTTGCCAATGGCCTGGAGTTATTTTCTGATGGTAATGTTACAGTGATCTCGTTGATTGCACTTCCTGGACATCGCCAGTCTGGTTTCTGTCACAGACACGCAGGCTCTGTATGATTACATCAAGTTAGATGTTACGACGGAATGTACTACA
>JAUELE010154375.1:0-13942 GCA_031471655.1 Diodora aspera
AGATTTTGGGTGATGCCTTAATAATATTAGTATTTTATGTACCCCAAGTTTCATTTTTTTCTGATATTCCCCTTTAAAGTGATCAAGGAGATGGTCAAACTGGTTAAATTAACACACGTTTCGTTTTAATGAGCGAATTCTTATTTTAGATGAGTCATCATGTGTCAGGATGGGGACGAATTTTAAATATCCTTTAAGCCAAGGAGATAAACTGATTCTCCAGTTGCTTACAATACCTGGAATCTGATACAGGCAGCAAAAACTTCAGTTGATTTCCTCTCACACAAACGTTTGATTAACTTTTACAACAGCGACAATTGATATTTCTAAATCGGTCTTCTAAATCCAGCAACTCAGGTTCACCAAACTGTGACGAATAAACATAGGCTAGCCATTTCGTAGATTCAATATGTTTGCATTGTAAACTAGTGTTCATATGTTTTAGTATATACATGTTTATATTTATGTTTTACCAACAATTTAACATATAAAATTGGGATTAGCTATAGTTTACAATACTTGTACGTGACTTGTTAGCAGATTGGACTGATACAAAATCACATGCTGGAAGTTGGACGACACAAATCCAGTATATAGCGGGATTCCAAAGTTATTACCTAAATACATAAAACGAAGACCAGCGTCTTTAAGTGGGAACGAGCAATTATGGTAAAATATTAAATATTGCTTGTTCGTTTTAAATTGAATGGGATTGTTTCTGCAATGGCACGCCTCGGTGTTCAATGGCAAACATGTGTGCATATTTCAAAAGCCTTGCTTAGCCAAGACAACAACACGTAGATTAGCAATATAGAAAAGCAAAGTATCCCAGACACGTGACCAGAACGTTGTTTGTAAAAAGCAGAAACATTGGATTCCTTGAAGAATACCTTTTTCTGAAATTATTTTATCTGGGTTCAAACAAGATGTTCTATTTTCCCATTCCATTCGATATACTTTATAACAACGGTGAAGCTAGGACCACCCACGATACTTCTGGCAGGGGCAGGTAACTCCGCAATGTCCTGCGGGCTCTGTTTGAATGGCCCGGGTTTATAGACAAAGGGAACCACAAAAAAGTTTATGGGAGTTCCAAAAGATAAACAAAATTGCGGAGAATCGTATTATGACTCTTGTACATTTCTGTGATATTTAACCTTTTGTGACGATTGATGCTATCAAGGATTTTAAAACATATGTCTGAGTTTTCTTTTCAAACTTTACTTTTTAGCATTTTCTTTCTTTGAAGGTGTTTATATTACGATAGACGATATCAATATGTAGCTAACATTTCTGTGATAACATCCAACATGAACACGAATAGTATAACTGCACGTTTTAACAAAACAAGTGATTTGTTCTACGTTGACATAGTTTTTTAAGAATGGACATAAATATACAAATTTACTGCGTTTGTGGGAAACTTATTTTGATAATGTTAACCTAGACCAGAGTCATGTTCGCCTCAATAAGCTGAAGGAAAGAGTTACGTGAGATGAAACTACAAACCCCAGGTGCAATGACGGTAAATGTTCTGCACAGGGTTGGTTCCACTCAATGTCAGAAAGGCATAAACATATTCTTAAAACGTGCACCTATAAGCACACCAGCTATGATTTAGTTTACTTGCTGATTAGCCGGTTCAACGGGCTCGGCGACAGATGATGCAGGTGCGACTAAACCAAGCAATATATATACACACCTATTGTTTCTACATGTTCTTCAGTGAACAAGTACAATGTATAATAAATCTTCACCTTGTTTTAAACAACGCACATTGCATTTCAGTTTTGTTATTGGTTTTCGAGGTTTCCAACATATACAAGATGGGGAATAAGATCAAAAACATAATTTATCTATTCTGAAGATGTATAGGCGATTGTATCGAGGTGATATGATTGTTAGTTAGCATTGCCTGTTGGCCTGTAGTCGTTTAAACCATGGTTGAAAGTTCACCTTATCAGTTGCAACAGAGTAATGACATAATGTGTGCATCGTTAACTGTAAAGCTTTACAGTGTGTTAAACGGGAGCCCACTCTCATCTCACTCAACTCGGTGCTGTAACATTAACAATACTCACGGATACGTTTTCAGTGCTTGCCCCCGCTATTTATGATTCTGAAATACTGATAGTCAGTACCGATGGCTGGTGCACGCACGCACGCACGCATACATTTACATGCCCGTATCAATGACGTTATGCATCGACAGAAAATTGGATTAGTGGCGTCAGGAAACACACGCCTTGGCCGTTATACTGCACCTCTTTCAGAAATAAAATATAATTGACAATAAACATCTTGTGATGCGACATGTGATGAGTATTCAAGGTGCTATAGTTTTAGATCATAGATGCAAACATTCAAATATCTGACAATCAACTTATCAGTGTGATTCTGCACATTGTAGGGGTAACAACTGTCACCACTTGGCTACACCAATCGCCTGCACATCAACAAACGTGAGCTTTTCTTTAAAGAAGCACGCGTTCAAAGATTCGCAAAAGTGTCGGTGCATCTAGATATGAATAAAACTGCTCCAAGGTGATAGCGCCGCCCTGGTGGCGGGTGGTGGATGTTGTCATTGTTGCGCAGTGTTGTTATTTGCAGCCAAAGAAACATGATCGCATTTCCCTGCGGTTAGATAAGGCAAAAGTCCTTAAGCAAATCCCCACTCGTATTTTGAAAAGTTTTTGATCTTTTGAGATAAGAGAGTGACACGAGGCAAGGTTCACACAAGTACGACAAATACAACCGTAAGAAACTTGACAATACTGTTGTTCTTTCATTTTCAATTATAAATGCAGTTTCTTAGTAATCCGTTATTAGAAGAGCACAAACACAAGTGTGTGTCGAAAGAGTTCAGCGTTGTGGTGTTTTTCTTGTGTTATAATACAGAAATAATGTGGGCGTAGGCAACACTTGTACTCTGCACGTAATATGCCTGCACAGATGTGCAATGCTGCTGCGGAGGTATGTCAAACTTAACGCATGCTATTGTCCAATATTATTAAAAGTGATGAAGTTTTATCGTTTTTCACATTGCTAAAACGGGCGTTATGCTTCTCAAAACTCACAAACCATGAAGTGATATACCATAACACATTCTCAGGGCAAAGATGGAACTTGTGGCAAAGACACTGATATACGGTAGTGATATTAACAGTGCATAATGTGAATTCCAAAATGTATTTGTGGTGTGGCCACCTTTGAAAGAAATATTTGTTTCTTCTTATGATGTTGACTGATGATAGTGATGCTGAAGATGGTAAGTGGAGATGATCAACTACGACCCCAACTACGAGGCAGAAGCAGGTGACGATGTCGATCATTATGCCAAATCTCAAATGTTTGTTTTTGAGGAAATCGATTCGAATTAAATTAAATTAATTAACTCTCATTACGTTCATTTATAAAAAAGATCCATCCTTAAATCAGTGTCAAATGTCCACTTGAATGGAATTCAGATAACGTGCTTGTTTCAGGGGCATGTCTGTTCCATATATAAGACTTGTTTATGATATCTTGTCTTGGTATGACCTGCCGGCTATTGTTACATGCTGGAACCACGAGATGTACTCAGAGAGGTACTTTATATCTCCCTGTCAGACCTTAAATCGAGAAGCTTTGTAAAATGTCACCTCCAAAACTGAAACATACACTTCTTCATTTTTATTGCCAAATGAACATGTTGTGAAGGACGGGTTCCGTGTAAGCTCATCTCATGTCTCGTCTGAAGGGCTGTATGCACCCTATGTGTGACAGGGACATACATATGGGTGTACAGGGATGTGTGGGGGATCAGATCTGTCATCTGGAGTGAATGATGGCAGCAGCGAGGCATGCTGACAGGCTATTTAAATTTCATATAATTTAATTATATTTAATTTGTTTTTGTTGACACATCATGCACTTTGATTTAACAGTCCACAAAACATCTTTTGTTACAGATGTGCCTGCATGACAACTGCAATGTATTTCTGTCTAGCTTGCATTTATAAACGTTGTACTTTCGTCTCGTTTGCATTTTTCTGTTATAATATGAAGTCTTCGTGATAAACAGTACTGCATCATTTTAACTGTCCATCTTTTCACGCCAGGTCTCTGGGCGGAATTTTATCAAGGGGTACAACGTTTCTCTCAGGACTCCTTTCCTTCTGGGAGGAATGTTATCAGAAAGTACAAATTTAATCTATTGGTCATCCTGTTTCATTATTCCCTGGCTCCCTTTTGGACCCCGATGGCTCATGAACGATGTCGCCTCTGCATCGCCAACCCTCTCCAAAGCCGTGATTCACACATCTAACTTTCCATCGATCTTCACACACTGATTTCCTGTCACATTCATCGACCCCTTCCTGAAATCCTTGGCTAAAGCCTTCGTCAAATACCCTGGATTCCTATGAAGAACGATCGTCCGTAGGTCATTGTGACCTTAGGTTTTGTCCAATCAGTAAAGGGTCCGCAGCGAAAGCCTGGAACCAATCACGCGGAGCGTCTCTCCCATTACTCGGCGTCGTTTGGGTATCTGCTCCTGTGTTGCCTTGCTTATTTCTCAAGAGTTACTTACCTTGCAACATTCGTCTCGTTTAAATATGTGACATTTCATTGGTTGTCTATAATTAGCACATTTAACTATCCATCGTAGGAGTGGATCGAGGGTATTTGACGAAGGCTTTGTCCAAGTCACAATTACCTTGGATTTCGTGGATATCATCGACCCAACAATATATATATATATATATATATTCACATATACACATATATACATGTATACACACACACATAAACTCGCTAAACACATATACGATCATCCGAAGATACTCACATCCATAAGTTTATTAGCAATCTCTGCAAACGCACCAAAGAAGACTATCTTCATATCTACAACATTCACGAAGCGTGTTTATTTTGACGCTGCAGCAACCTATCCGGAAATGTACAAATACATACTTCAGTATTTCCCCATCACCTCCAATGTTTGCAGGCCACCTGTGGCTTCATCAGTCATAAATTCGCCCTGATATTGCCATTAATGTGACAGAACAATCATAATAGAATAGAAAAAGCATAAAGCGTAATCTCAGCTTTACCGGAAAGATAGTGCAAAAACGTATAACTGTAGTGTGTTCTAGGCGGAGCAAAAGATTATATTTCATATGGAAAAGAATGTAGTTATTGTTTGAACAGATTCATATATAAGATGGCTTCAATGTCCTGACTCTAGTGTAATTTGTGGTCTAAGGTTCACATCTCTTGCTTCACGGCACTAATTATAGATAGCACTGCTTGGTATTCTGATTATATGTTGTCCATAATTCTGCACATTTGCGTGTCTAATGCAATATATGTACTTGATCATGCACACACGTGACCTATATAGACTGTTACGTAGCATGTACAAAGACACCAGTGTAAGCAGGTTTACGACAATGCTCATCCCAAGAAAATAGGTGATAAAAAATGAGGACATATCCGGAATCAAGCATGGCGTGACCGTTTTATGTCTGTTGATTTAGACCTGCTGATTCCAGTATTATCAACTCTAAAGAGCGAGCTCAAGGCTTTGTTTCATGCACGCCCTTTGTGACAGATAACTTCAGCTGTAATACATGACATTGTGTTGACCGATACACAACAAAAGTGCAAAGACCTTCTCGTTACTTCACAAAACAAACCTTGCAACGAAAAGTACATAATATGCCATAAGTATAACATATTGCCATAAAATGCATAATTATATTATAATTATGCATTTTATGGCAATATGTTAAGATCTTAATATTTATTTTAGTTTTTTTCTACCCTCAAAAATTCTCAAATCAGAAAAGATGTTTTTGTTTTCCATGTTTATAAATATTTTCTACATTAATGCATCACTCATTTCAGTATCACTCTATCAATACGCTAGCTGGAACAACATAACAGTGTAAACTGAAGACCACAGACAATTCCATGTGTGTTTTACGTCAATCTAAATATAATTATTGAAACAAACTCCTTGAAAGAGGTCAAACAATTTTCGAAAATAGATCAATTGCCAGAACACGTACATGTATATATACAACACGGTGCTTTCCATCCGTGTCCAACCTCATGTCCGAAATGCCTGTTTACTAAACATGACCTTTAGTTATGTGATATGACACCACACGCTTTGCAGGAACTCTAGGTGTGGTCGCGGCTCGGAAACACGGTCAGTGTCTGATGTTTATCCTTGTAATCGTACATTTCATCCCTTTATATGTGTCTTGAGATTTAAGAAAAATACGAGAGGCGGTGAGGTTAAAATACCAGGCTTTTCATACACTTTAATGTTGCGCTAAGGGCTTTTAAATGTAGGACGTTCCATTTGGAACAGACTGAAGCTTTATTATGAGCGATGTCAGGCAAATTGTTTATGTTTTTGAGGCCTATATAGTTGATACGCAGACTAAACACGTTCAGTGTGGGCTGTGTGAACTGTCTCGTGTCTTTGTTTCAATGAACCATTGCTACTTCAAACACAAACAAGTCACAAAATCCTTATGATTGTACATGTCGTCTTCTACTGTTTACTGTTTTCATTCTAAAGCCTTAAAGGCAGAGCCTGGGGTGGGATGGGGCCTGTCCCCTGTAGCTCCCTCCCCCAAACAACATGCCAGAATCCAGTGTCACCCTATACCCCACACCAATATAAGCATCCATGCTCTTTTTATACAGTTCGCATTATCAGCCTCGCCCCCGCAACATGTAACTCCCTCCCCACTCCAATATACAAATGTCTAGCTACGCCAGTGATTACACGCGGATATACATGTTACACTGCAGTTATAAAAATTATAAAAACTCAGGCGAATTTTAAAAGGGTTTATATCAGTGGAAATGCGCAGAGACCATTGGTAACCTTATCTCTTCTTTTAATAAATGTATACATACTGCAGTGTCTGTGCTCATCATTGTGATATGAATTGTTAGAGTGGATCATTCATGTGTCATCCCCGTGTAATGTGTATCAGACCGACATTTACAACCTTTAAAGAAGATGATTTTGTGCACTTACCGCTTCTAAATAGTAATCACTGTTCAATTTTTGAAGGATTATTATCTAATTGACAGCCATAATCCCACACAAACGTGCTCAGTTGAACATGTGAACACGCTGCAAGATGTAATTTACTGTGGTGTAATCGTGTGTACAGTTGCAAGCATGGGAGCCCACAGAAGCCAACTTACTCACGCCAGAAATGATTGAAATGATCAGAGGTAACAAAGTTAATAACACGTTTTCACTTCTTTTCCCCACGCAACGTCTCTTGTTTCCAGAACGGCGTTGCTAGTGTCTCGCCAGCCGCAGTTACTGATGTCGTGTCTCATTAAGGGTATTACACGACCTTTAGGTTTTTTCCAACTAACTGGGCAATGGAGGGAGTATTTTGTCGTGGAATGTTCTACCTCTGTCACTGGATGATCTGCGTTAGACCCATCCTCTGTACTCTTGGTAACCACGTGACTTCAACTCTCAGGCTAAAGCGATACGAATCTTGAAATAAAACTTGTGTTTTATGAGTACATACCTGTACCTTTATATATGCATGTAATAATCAGATAAATGCTGACAACTAATAAATATTTGGGTTCGTAGGAGGTGAACATTTTTCAACTAAAAATATTACATTTGTACAGAATATTTCCTAGACACGTAAAATCAACATTCTGATCACTCTTAAGCGTTTCTGTGTATGATGAGTATAATTGGCTTCATATAGGTGGACTCTTGTTCCTGTATGTGTATGTGTACGTGTGGGCAGGTATCTCAACGTTAGTCGTATTGCCTTTTGAAATAATGTCCAAGATGTATCCAAAGAGCATGAACTGCGGCCTCAGACCTAGAAATTAAATCAAATCTTGATTGAGTTTTAGTTTGGTCTGATATAGACCATAAATGCACTGGCCCTCTTTTATGCTAATATTGTTTTTTGGGGAAATTTGTCAAAGGTTTTAAATGACTTTCGTAACTATATCTGTCACTAGTTCTCATTGTGTAACATATTAAACTGAACATTTGATTTAGTGTCATTTGTGAATATGATTCAAAAGGTTGTTCTCATGCAATCATTGTTGCCGATGGACAGAACAATTATTAATTGTTGGTGGGTGGGCTTGATGTGGAAGGGAATACTATATTAACCGTTTTAGCACGTTGTCAAATATTCGCCTCCTTGCGGTCTGATAAATCAGCTTTAAGGTATCAAGAGGGCTAATACACTCTTACAGCAATCATGTAACTCTATCGTAAGGCTTCCAGAGCAAGCAGAACTAAATTCACAACTAGTAGTCCCAGATTGAATTCGATCTGCAACAAATGAATGAAAGATAAATTACACGGTGACTGCAATGATGACCTTAAATAAAGTCTAGAGTGACCACCAAATAACCCATGTGACCGGAGTCTCACCTTGTCCTAGCACCTATATCTATCCAAACTGACCACAATGGTGTAGTTCAGAAGAGCTTTATTGGAGTGGCCAAGTACTAATAATTCATCCCAACACGTGCAGTGATACCTGAGTGATGCTAATAGAGATTCCATCACAATGATGCGTGAAACGGAACACAATGTGTGATTATAAATGTCAAATGTGTAGGATGTCAGCGACTTGAAGACTGCACAAGGCATGGCTGAATTCTTATCACTGGCTACTGATAAGATTTGCTCAGGAATAACATTTTTTACTTTAATGTTCTTGTCATGCATTATTATGCAAATCTGAAACTCAATCTAAGATCTTGATCTTGACCATTGACGCGTGATGTTATGCTCCTCGCCGACAGAGCTGTGGCGTCCCACTGTTTCTACAACGTTACCTACCAGTAGTATTCCTATAGCATTTATGCCGCGAAACAAGTATTAGGGTCTTGGGTTCGAAATATTACAACACAAAACACTTTCATGAAAGAATTGCCATGCGCATGGATGCTATTTCCTGTGTACTTGAAAATTTATCAAGAAAAACAAGCTGACAGAGTCTGCAATATCCCCAGCCATGTGGCTAAAAATAAATGTTTGAATAAACCAGCAGATCATTTATTTCAAAAGTACATATAGAACATAGGATGACACGTTTGGAAACATAATGTATCTGTAATGTTGGAGTCAAGCCAAGACCAGCCCAGATTCATATCCATGAACATAAATATTTCGTAAAATCCAAAATAGACATACAAACGTTTATTAAAAGGTCATGAATTGATCAAACGACATGACCAAGAGACAAATTCAAGCAATCCATACACAAAAAATAGCCAAGGTCAAACTTGGGGCCAGGGAAACTGAAAAGTTTTAAATTTAAGATAATCTAAACAGATAAAGCTACAACTAGATCACAAGCCTCCACTATTTTAATACATGCATAAAGTTTTGCGGAAAAAATATTGAACGGTTGAGGAGGTGCAAATGTATTATACTTATTTTCCAGAAAACGTAAAAACAATTACAAATTTTAGAAAATTCTAAACAGCAGAAGCAACAACTAGACCACTGATTGGATGCACACACACATTTCCAACTTTATTCAGGGGCATATCGGACCTGAAGTTTCTCCGATATAAATATATCTGCCAGAGGTCATTGGCATTGATGTGTACCCACGTTGTTAGATTTTTTTGGGCAATTCGTTACAAATGTCAGCATCGACGTCCACCCTGACAACATTTATCATTTCATTGTAATCGTTGTTCTGTATAGTTATCGTTATTCTGCAATGGTGGCACCGGCCCGGTACAGAGAACGTCAACGTCAGCATTTCTTTGTGACAAGCTCCCGTGCAATCATGTTATGTTAGAAGATAGCATGGCGGTTAAAACAGGGTTTCTAAAGAGAATGACTATACAATTTCAACGCAGTAACCAAATTTGTTGAATGTCATTAGTAGTAGTAGTAGTAGTAGTAGCAGCAGTAGTAGTATACATAAACAATATCTTCTCACAGACTAATTTTTATTGCACAGGAGGCTGAACGTATGGTGAGTATATTGCAGCCAGCCTTGGAGCAAGGCTATAGTAGTAGGAAGAGGAGGAGGAGATAACCCAGGAAGAAGATGTTGAAGTTGACGATAAGCGAATGAATAATTTACTGATTAACAGTTTCTCTGTTTCGCATTGGCTGTAGTTAGTTGCCAGCAACAAATCAAGAAACTGCTGTACGTGTTATTCATCAGCGTAGTGACCATCTATCCCATCAGCAATAATTGCAGTAAACGCGTTATTACTTCAACTACACGTGAATTAGGTTGTAAAACACGTCACGGAAAGACATACTTCAAATTGGTATGCTGCATATTGGTTTCAAATAAATGTATCTGGTTGCAAACTATTCACGCAGGAAATGCTAGAGGTTCCACGGTATTAAGGTTCTCTATAAGTAAACTTGGAGCTAGAAATATGTTCTCGTCTAAATCAAAATCTCAGACCCAAAAGCTGCACAGAATGACTTAAGACCCATAAAAAAACGTTAATTTAGATTTCCGGGGTCACGCCCTTGGCATGTCAGCCAAAGATTTACAGTGGCGTTTCGGGCCCAAGCTGTCAACACTGTTCCTTCCCTTTTGTCTAGGTGCTGGTTCGCTTCTGCTCTATTATCACTGTGTCACAACTACATTCTTTGGGAGTCAGGTGTACGCGGCACCTACACTTCATGGGGTGTTCTACAAGATCATAAGTCATGTGTCTGAACTAGCCCTATGCACTTTGTGCATGTAAAGATGACTAGACTAACACTTGGAAACTAGACTTGCCTGAATCTTGAAACAATTTCTTAAATTTGTTTTCACAGTCATGGCGCAGGACTGAAGATCCACGTCCTTGCAGAATTCACAACTAGGTTGTTGATGTCAAGAATCCGGTAGATTTGGCTGACTTTTTGAGCCATTTGATTTAATATATCAGCCATGGCTGCAGAGAACAATGGACTCTGTCGTCTTTTCGATCTTACTAATTATTGTATGGACAAAGCACTGGTTAAATGTTCATCTCTGAAATTGACACCACATCAAATGTCTGAAATTAGCAGCCATATCAGCTGCGTGGACTGATAACACGATCATGGGGGTGGTGCGTTCGGATCCAGACTCGTCTCTGATACTGATGTCAATATCATCTGAACATTTACCATCTTCTTCTATGCCTAGGCATGGTCAAAGTATTTGTTCAGCAACTTGACCATGTGCCATCATCCAGTATTGATATCAGATTAAGCTTGTAGAGGTCACTCGACCGGGTCATTGTGTGCTAAGGCCAGCTGCAAAAAGCAGTGTTCAAACAAAAACACAAACAGCTGGTATTCGATATTTCGAAAGGGGCCAAGAAAGTGGAGCTCTTGGATATATTTATTTCCAAAAGCTTTCAAGGACGTGATCAGGCCGTCTTTGCAAGGCTGTTCATTTGCATCCGTGTTTTTGGTGTCCTGTGCTCTTTTGTTAAATCTGACATCTAAGGTTGTAAAATGAAATCGGATAATAGCATTGTTAATCAAAAGAGATGAAAAGATTTGGAAAAACACAATGTGCGATTTCGTTTCTTAATCTATTTTTTTTTTTTTTTTTTTTAATTTTTTGGCGGAACCATGTTCCATTTTTTCTATTTGCAAGGACGGCACAAACACATAGATGAGATGAATGATATGCCACGGTTATCCTTTTTTCTTAATCTATTTACTGTGAAATACAATCAGCCCAACTATTGAAGGGTCGGTGAAATAATCTACATATAATTGTCCAAAGTCATAATGATGGGTATTAAAGTAACTGAGTTTTACTGATAAATGTTTGTTTTTGTAAAATGTGCAGTTGCATGACAAGAAGGCTTCGTTTGTGGTTTGCTTTTTATACTCATGGTACGTTTAGATGTTTTTCACATTTGTAGTGAGTTTATCGAGTACCGATTTCAGCATGCTTTATTTTCAGTAAGTCGCTACATGAAACGTCAATAATAACGCATCATCGTGTTTATCAAGCATTAAGGATTATTTCACCTAACTGCTGCGAAAACTATAGCTTCAAACGTACCATATTAAACCTATTCCAATGGATGAGTCTTCAATAGCTGAGCTGAGTATAGTTTATTTGAATAATATAATGTACTCTTATAAATTCCCTTTTATTACATATTTTAATGAATCCTTTTATCGTTTTTTTTAAATCGAGAGTTACATGCAGTCTAGAACAATGATAGTAACCTCTACTAAAACGGAAAGCAGCGTTAAACCAAGGTCTGGCAAATAATGCACAACAAGTCTTCTTTTTGTTAAACAAAACGGATTTTGTGAAAACTAATTGTGTCCTCAAAAGTTGCCCAAAAAGCGTGCTTTGATTTTGAATTGCTGTCCTTACTTGTAAGCGTTTTGAAGTCTCCCTTGGAGGGCCTTTCAATTCCATTGATGCATATATATACGCTTCTTGTAGTCTTAGATATACCCACGCATTGAAATGAAAATTGTGTTGATGGAGTATATGAGAGTTAAGGATTTGTTCTAAGAAATCAAATATTTCCCGACATTTTGAAATCCTTCATTGTGTCCTTAATTGTCATCATAAATATTTATCCGAATTGCTAAACATATTTAAACCGTTAAGGACCCCATACAAGTAAGAATAAAGTAATAATGAAAAGAGTTATAACTGCCATATAGGCTTACGTTGAAATCTATGCATAAAATGTGAAGTACGTAATGTAACATCGTATAGAATTCCCACATTTATTGAAAGCAAACTTCGCAGGAACCTGTGGACAATTTGTAATATGCACGCAGAAAATGTTAGGGATTGCGCTGTATATCTAAATACATATTTGTGCCTGTGCGTTATTTGGAAGTTTGGAATGCGATATTATATCATGTAAAAACTGGAAAATGTTATTTCAGAACATGGATTTAGACAGATTGAGACAATGTTTGGCCGTAATCGCATAGTCTAGCCATGCCGGTGGCAGATACAAATGCCAAAATTAGCAAAACAAGGAAAAGCCATCTGGAGAACATGCTACTGCCATGCACTTTAGAACACATTTAAACAAAATGTAATCTTGCTGCAGTAACATGTCCTACTTGTTGTAGGGTTACATGCCCTTGTTTCTCGGGGACGTGATGTCGGAGTCCAAAGTCCATAGCTGAATGGTTTAAATTGCAGGCACAATTTAGAAGTTATAAATTAGTTTTCAATTGTTAAAACTTTTTTTTAAATATGTTAAAACAACTGATGCTTGAGCTTCAAAGCTAACTGTGACAACAGCAACGTGCACGGTTCTTACATCTGTGTTCAACTGAACTATAATTGTTTCAAGCGGAAGTTACTCAGATTTGATCTGCCGTGTTCGACATACAAGCAATTTGAGCAAAAGGGCAGAAAATGTTACTTTAATGGAAAAAATACATTTCTTTTTCACGTGAAATACCTTTTTAACAAATACCCTCCCCTGACATCTGAGCGATGTAAAAATGAGTCTTATAACTTTTATTTTTTCACAATTGTGCACATCGCAAAGGTTAACTCAACACAAGTTCGCTTTCAGAAAATTACATGAACGGTAAAGACCAATTTAAAAATTTAAAAATTTAGATCATCAGTTTCTTTTGTCAGCTCATACGTTGGGAAAGTTCAATGGTGCCAGTCATGTCTTCTCCGTGTATTTTTCTGCTTCACAAATCACATCATGTGGGTTGAAACCATTACCAAGAAGTTTTTCCAACAATTTCGGGTGGGTTATCCTGTAGCTTCACCTGCACCTGGAGCTCGTCTTGTTGGTTCAGAACCTTCAAAATCAGATAAGTCAATGTCAGTAGGCTGTGGTACAATAAAAACAGTACCCTTGCATGGCCCCACTTAATTCATAATACACCACTTGGTAGGGTTATACGCAGGTTCTTAAAATCGTACAACCAAGCCGCACGCAGATTATCAGATAACCC
>JAUELE010154595.1:0-13941 GCA_031471655.1 Diodora aspera
CTGTGGAACTCATTACCTCATGAACTGAGGTGTTCTCCAAGTCTTATGACATTCAAGGCAGATTTAAAGACATACTTATTTAAGAAGTTCTACAGTGTTTGATCTTTGACTAACTTGATACAGGGAATATGAGAAACAAGATATTTTCTTTAAGTGGCCTTCTTCTTAATATTATTATGATTATTATTCCTTAAAAAGGAGATGTGTTTTATGTTTTATCCCTGCGCCTTGCACGTCACGTTCTGATATGGTTGACAGATTGCGTGTGCAGCATGTCAACTAGAAAGTAAGAACTTATCAACTTCATCTCTGAGAACGAAACAGATACGGTGAATCAAGTTATTCAAATACGGCAACCGAAAAAGTAAATGACAGGAGTCCTTGTGGTTTTGCTGACACTGGAGATTTTGGAGAAATCTCGTTACATTATGTGCTTGTAATTACGTTGATTTTCAAGTACTTGGTCTATAAATGTGCACCACCATTCATGATGTGTGTATGATATGTGGTAAAAATACACCCAAACGTAATTTAAAACGTGCGTGCTCCGAAGATAATTGCCCTAAAATGAAATTAATACTGTTTAGTTAATAATGTTCAACAAATTAAAGGTCTTCGATTCACCAATCAATTATTGCATTTTTTAAATAATTATAATGCTTTTTTTCAAAAACGTATCTGACACCATGATCATTTGATTGATTGAGCTAGTTAGCGTGCAAGTGTCAATACCTGAGAAACTTGAGACGTCTTTAAGAACAAATACCAGATCTTTTTTTAGTAGTCCAGAAGTGACATTGCAACAGACGCTGGCTTCTGAGAAGGATTGTTGCCCTGAAGTGGGGTATATCATTTCCGGAAAATTGGACGAATGAGTGTCAAGAAGCAAATCTTCTTGCGTCCTATTGACTGACTGCTAAAGCCCTGAGAGCATTATGTTTGAGAATTCTAGACTCATACCGGCTGAATAATAAAATTGGCGTTATTGTTGGTTATTTGGGAGCAAATAGACTCATCAACATAAGAGACGGTGGTTTCTCTGAAGCAGCTGTGTTACGCCTAATTCGTTTGGCAAAATCGATGTAGCGGACAGTCTAACGAGGTGGTAAGAGAGTCCTATCTTTGTGTTGAACAATTCGTCACAACGTCTAATTCGGTTGGGGTAGTTTGTGCGGATGTTTTAATCTATTTTCTTTGGGTTATCAATTATTCATTTCAGTTCCCAGACATTTTAAAGTTTGATACGTGTTCTCGATCGGGATAAATAATATATACTGACGTCCAAAAGAAAGTATACCAATTGCTGTCAATGAAATGTAAAAACTATTTCAATGGTATAAAAAATATAATCTTCTTTAATTGAGTTGATAATGGACAAGATATTCGAATGTAGAAGAGGCAAGTTGAAATACACACTAAAAGTTTATCTTTTCTTCTCTCCACAATTTTTATCCTTTCCAGTATGTTACCAAACTCAACCGAATTTGCCTCTTTCATGTGTACATGTACTCCTCCTTCTCATTCTCCAGCATTAATCTTTCTAACAAAGGCAAATATTTCTAGCCTCAATGTGGTCTCTTTTATATACTAGTAAGTAAAGGTTCCAACACATACATTCAAAAACAAAAACAAAAAAAAACAACAGAAAGAACAAAATCCTACTCCAAAACTAACTCATCTTTAACGAGCTGTGATCTGAGACACTCTCAAGAGATAAATATGTGTAAGTCCCACATGGTTATACCCTTTTAGACATTTTTACAATTTGCGTTAATTATTTTTACAATTCACGTCAAGACCCGTTTTTACAATTCAGGTTAATTTCGTTTTACAATTTACGTCGGCTGAGTTTTACATTTTACGTCTATTAATTTTACAATTTGCGTCGTTTTTACAATTTACGTCGATTTTTTTTACAATTTGCGTCGTTTTTACAATTCACGTCGATTTTTACATTTTGCGTCGTAACAAGCATTTCAGGGGCGTCGGATGTATGCTGTCCTTGGAAATTTTGAAAATTAACATTCAAAATGGTGCATTCTCAACCACTTGTTTTCGTAACAAGTACGGGGCAAGCTAAAAGTTCTCTGCTCGACAGAACACAAACACTTCCGCTCACATTTCTGGTCGAAGCAACGTAGTTCAAGTGGTTTTCACAATAAATGAAGGCGATTTGTGAAGTTTGCTATGAAGTGCGTGATACGTTTTTGACCCTGAAAAGAGACGAGGGCGACCACAACCTTATAAGAACTGTCCCCACCCCACCCTACCGCCCCCGCTTCCCCCGTCTACGAGGGTGCATTAATGCTACAAACATACGTTCCTGCAACATCCACATTCAGACAATGACGACGTTACAGTGACGGTGATACCGGAGGAGTGGTCGTGGGTTCGAATCCTACCCGGTATGAGGCGATATCTGCTCAAATTTGGTGCCTTCATTGCAGAGATCGTTTGGCTTAAATGTAGTCTTGGTGCAGTTTCGATCTATTGTCTGTATACGAATTAAAGGAAATGTATTCGAGAGTAGTAATACCCTGTCTTTAAATTTACTAAAGCACTTGAACAGTCTGCCACAACAGCAAAGGGATCGAAAATAGAAATAAGTATTTTTGTTTTGAACTTGCTTTAAGCTCTTTCTCTGCGATCTGATTAAACAAAACATCACTTTTTTTCTGTTATCAACTTCCCCGCATATTTTGCACTCAGAAACTTCGACTATAAGTCACTAACTCATAACATGTTTTTTGTCCGGGTCTGGTTGTTTAATTTAAACATTTTAAAGTAATAGGCACAACATTGTTTGCAACTATCTTTTGTAATGGAGCCTTGTGTTCTCGTTAAGTCTCGACATAGACGTGACTGCACGGATAGCAGATGCTGGTGACATTTAGATACCGTCTCAATATCCATGTCGATATCGTCTAGACGTTGTAAATAACATCCATCGTCCCTTCGTTAAATGTATATCTTACTTTCATCGTGCCGTGTATAAGATTACATATAGTCTGTATTCTGTGAACCTATAATTAACAAAGATGCTATTCAGATAGATAAAAGGGTTTAAGAATTTACATTTTTACCCTTGAAGATGTAATCATCTTCTTTGCAATCATTTGCTGCAAGCTGCTTTTCTGAGATGCGGATAAAGTGTCGGGTTTTTAAATAAGAGTGATATCTGATATTCATCTGGAACATGTGTAATGTTTAATTCTTTTGTTTATTTTCATGCCAGCACAAACTTGCGAACTTTTCTCGTCAATATCTTATCCCCCGACAACAAGTTACGTAACAGACATGTGTTAACAATTGAATTTCCTGGATGAAAGCATTTCAATTTTATGGATGGTCTTAAAATCTAAATTCATGTCGACAAATGTTTCAGATTTGGTTTCAACTGCGATTTATTTTTAAAATGGGGTAAATACGGACATACCAAAATAGAAAAACAACAGACATACAGAAATGAAGCAGAGGGGTTTTATGTGTGATGAAAAGTCGTGATTTCCATGCAGCTGATTGTCCAATGTTTGGATAGTTGGTATCTTTCTCGAAAGGGGTACTTGTACCCTGGGTATATTTTGACTAAAGGGTTTAGGATTATTATCCCCCGCCACAAAGTGGTTGCGGCGGATATTGAAATTGAGTGCGTCCGTCCGTCCGTCATTCCGTTCGACACACTTGTACTCTAGAGAGTTACATCAATGATCCTGTGTTGTCCCTTTTCCTAATGTGCCTCTTGCACATAACATTGCGCTATGGCTGAAATATTGCCCCCTGCAATGTAAAAATCCATTTCACTCACTCACCCCTCACTTGGCTTGCCTGACATTGTATTTGAAGATGGTCAATTACTCTCTCCAAATCGCAGAAGTATTAGTGAATTTGATCTATTGACGGTTTTATCATGCTTGCAGGTATACCGGGGACCAAACACGCAGTTTGCACTGGAAAGCTTGCAGCCGAAGTCAGATTATCATGTACGTGTGTGTGCTGTTCGCCAGTGTGAGAACGGGCCAGGAGACATAATGGGCGCGTTTAGTCAAGGGAGAGCATTCTCGACGCTGAGTCCGCAGCCCAGCAAACCCACCTCACACGGAGTGGACAACCACAGTAAACTAACCGAGCCAAAGACACTATCTGACCAGCAGTGGGCCACTATTATTTTCCTCGGTTTCGTCGTAGTAGCCTTCGTCATTGCCTTTGTGACGCAACAGATCATCAACATGAGACACTCAAGTCGTTAATTCTTTGTTGTGGAGCACTTTGATGCATTGTTGTTGTTGAGATGTGATAAATCTGTGTCCTGCACAGAGAGGGTCTGTCCAGACTGTTGTTGGATCGTCCTGTTCCACAGGATGCTGTTGTTATTCTCCCAGCAAGAGAAATGGCAGCAGCCGCTTAGCGCCGAAGAAGTGTCAGGGGGGACATCCTTGCTTGTAGGAAGATTTACCTACTTACACGTGCATGCAGATAATGCATAGCGAAAACAAAGTCCTGTACGGCGTCCCAAAACCGTTGATGCCAGGATTCTTGTTTTGGTACATTGATGGGTCCAAAAACTGCTTGCCATGTGACGTTACTGCGTGGAGACGTAGCGTGGTGATCTTGAGACTGAATCGAGTCATACAATGACAAGACACTGCTTCCTGCCGTCGGCGCGTGTCCGGACGGCCTGCACGGGACAAGAGCATTAGAACAGTGCAGCCAAACGTGGACAAGTTGTTTCAAGGAATATCGGTCACTTAATGTTGTTATTTTTTGACTGTAGTACGTTGACAGTGATTCCTGTTGGTAAACTTTAACATATTCTGGCCTTTAGCTGTGTTTGATGTGGGGGGACTACCTTCCATGACGCCGAACACATTAATAATCACAGTAACTTCTCAGTGGTCGCCTGCTACCCTCGTTGTTTTGTTTATTGACAGTTCTGTTAACCAATCTGCATTTACATTTTCATCACAAGTTACAAATGAATTGATTATTTTTATGTACATAATTTACACGCCATGGTACTTTTTAGTGATGTATCTAGAGCTGCGGGAACCGCTTGTTGTACTTTTGTGATAGGTACACATCATCTACATATGGGAAATGACCCTGCCCACAGTGTATATTGCCCAAACAAGTAATTTTATTTTGGTCTTACTCACTTGTTAGAAGACAAATGTGTTCACAGCTAGTCCTTCTAATAATCTTGTTATCTCTGCTCCAGACTGTTGTCAATCCATGTACAGATCCATAAATACTTATTTTTCATTCAATTGTAACTGTGCGTGTACGTGTGCGTATGTGTGCATGTGTATCTGGAAGACTCGTCAGTCTTTTTGCTTATTTCTCTCCGAAGAAGAAAATGCTGTCAAAAGCATCTCAATGTTATCACAATTTTGCAAAAGCATTGGGTGTGTTCAAATGGTGCTGTATTACTCCTGTTGCCGAAGAGCTTGTATTTGCAGACCGGGTTTGCTCCAGTGTCGGTTTATACGGTGGAGTCTTTGACCGAAGGAGCCTGAAATAGGTGTGTCGGGATGCAACGTCCAGTTTTAAGAATTTACGAAGGTAACAACATCCAATGCTTGAATATACCGTTTTAGTACACGTCAAATTGTGGGTGGTAGACATATAAAGCTTTGGTGTTGCTGTTGAGGATGTGAAACAGCTCAGTGATAGGTGCAGCCTGGCGGGTGTGGGTTCTAATCCCATCCTGGTCAAGTTGTGGTCAGTCCAGAGTTGGAGCCCAGACATAATTGAAAGATTGCTGATAGCTACATTAGATGCAAGCCATCCACTCATGTTGCTGAGCTACTGCATGGTTTCTGGTCATTGCAGGATAGTCGTGTTTTGAAAACATACTTGTAATTGTCATTGAGTTAATGTTGTCTTAAGATCATGGGAAATTATCGTGATATGAGACCAGAAAAAAATGTCTTAGTATAGACTGTTTTTGGGGAGTTTTGAAGAAAGGCATTGAGTAGTTGGCAGGTGAAACTGATTATTTCAACTTTCCCACTCATCTTCACTCAGATTCAAATCTAAGGTGTAAAATAAGGAGCAGGCTTAAATGTGTTTACTATTTAATTGTAATTTGTGATTTATTTTCATATGGGTATAGACAGAATTTGGGTCATGTTTCGTCGATTTGACAAAAAAGGTGCTCCTTCGTGGTTTAAGGGGGCGTGATGGTGCAGTGGTTAGCGGGTCGGCCAAGCAATCTGTCAGCCTTGGCGGTTGTGATTCGAGTCCCGCCCGGGGCATCTCTCTTTCAGCCCGGAGACACAGGACCCCGACACTGGTGTTGGTGAGACTGTGGTAATGTGGCTGAAAAATTGCCGAAAAACCCCGTAAAACCTTAAATCACTCACTCACTCCTCCCTAGTTTCATGTCTGAAAAGACCCAAAGTCTGTTTTGGATTCACAACATCACAACATTTAGGGGCAGAGCTATGGTGTTGTGCATGGATTCTATTTGTGACCATTTGGTCACACCTCACTGAACAAGACATGGAGCATGACATTGTGGGGATATAATCAAAATAATGCTAAAATATCCTTGATTTTTAAATTACATACCCAAAAAGGTTTCATGGAAGGAAGTCCAAGATGTTTGTCAGAAATTTGTGAACTGGAATCCTTTAAATAACATAGTTACATCTACAGCTTGTATACCATTCATCAGAATCGGACTTTAATAATTTCAATAACTAACCAAGTATCAGCATTATATTCCAAAATTGCAGAATTTTTTTTGACAAACATTAATTTCATAGACAGGAGGGGTGCGGGATGGCCCAGTGGTTAGCTTGTCGGCCCAGCCATCTGCCGGCCTTGGTGGTTGTGGTTCGAGTCCCACCCAGGATTCTCTCTTTTAGCCCGGAGAAACAAGAGCCCCTACATGATGGTGGCGAGACTGGTGATGTGGCTGAAAGATTGCCAAAAACCATGTAAAACCCCAAATCACTCGCTCATAGACAGAAGGGAAGCAAATTTATAATAGTAGGCAGAGGGTTTGTATCCATCTTGTTAAAGCTTGCTAGATGCTGTGGAAAGTATAATAATTGCAATGAAGTTCTTGTTGACAAATGTATCGGTTAATTCGGGTTCATGTCCTAAGTTTAAATCTTGCCTGGTTAAGTTGGTATGGCCTCCAGTGAACATAAAGATGTCTGTTACAGGTAAGAATCAGCAATCTTCCGTGACAGTAGTGTTAGTGTTCTGCGGCTTCTCGACAGAACGAAAGGCTCAAGATGGGGTAGAATTTAACTTGACAATGAGAGCGGTTCAGTTATCATTTCACAGCACATACATGTCCGTCGGTTTCGTAGAAACAGAACCTCTTGTGAAAGTACACTCCTGGTCCACAACAGACTAGGGTTCGTGGACTTTTTACAAGTTCCGTATGCCATCTCCTGTATGTTACAAATTTTACATGATGAATCTCCTTTTACAATGCAGCAGTTGTTAAATCGATGTGATATTGTAATGAAATCATTTGTTTTTCATTGCTTGCTTTCATTACGACAATTATTGTACATACTTGTATTATTTTATCTACAGATTCATGTTTTTATTTAGTTTAGTCTTCATTTTGTCTTATCATATTTTGCTATGTGCATGCATCACACCGACGTCATTTTGTTAAATAAATATTGCATGACTTGCCACATTACGTTGTTAGATCATTGCAAGTGACCCACACATCAACGTCAATTCTACATAAAATCTGGATTGTGTACATAAACAGTCATGTATATATATTTGTATATACATTGGTAGCCAACATTACCAAAGACGAATAAAAAGTAACTTTATTATTTGGAGTGCAAGTTCCTTTCTAGTCAATTCAATAAATATCTTATTTGGGGGTCATTCTGAGAAATATTTAAGTTCTAGCAAGTTAAAAATGCTGGTTTATTGTTCCCCAGATTTGTTTTTCCTTTGCAATATGCTTATGTATTTATGTATATAACTTTATATATTTGCATGTCACAATGACCTTGTCCGTCTCGAGTTCGCTCACCTTTGACTTGACTGCAAGTTCCATGATACATATACCGCTATATTGCCCTACAAGCATGCGAGTCCGTAGAGGTTGGGTTTTGATGTACTTTCTCTCGAATAAATATAACAAATCCGGAAATTATGTCTTTAGAGTATGCTCGTTTACTTTCTACATAAACAGGAGGAAATTAAAAATTCATCCTTTGTGAATGATTTAGAACTGTTGTAACAGGAAACCTGATCCCATATTTCTTTAAGACTTAATTCAGGATGTTGACGAAATATGCTCAATATTAAGTTTGATTTCAGTTTAAATTTGAGGTTTTCTTTAAAAGAATAAATGGTTATAACAATATGATAGGTTTGTTAAATATGAAATGTACTTAAAATCAACAATGTGTTGAATGTTACAGATATCTTATTTGACCTATATTTCCGAAGGTTGAGAAATTTCCTGATATCAGAAAGTGGGACATTAAACATTGTTCCAGGTGGTAGCCCTTGGCGTCCATCTTATTCGGAAGTGAAAACTAAATTTGGGAATCTATAGAACGTTGAGATCTTTTGATCGTCTATGCATAGTTTATTATCGTACTGATATTATCATTTTTGAAATTTGGGTTTTTTTTCCTTACTCTATTTTCACATTAAAATGGGATTGTAGTGTAAGCTATACTTAAGGTGTTGGTGTGTGAGATGATACATTGAATTGGAGTATTGCCTCAAGTGCAATACATTGAAAGTTCACTGAGACTCTTGATCCAACAGTTTAAACATGTTTGATTCATTCTAGAGGTTTATTCAGGTTGCAAAATAGCTGTTTCAATTTTAATCAGTTTCTTCACTTGTAGCTTTCTCACTTGTGGTATGCCATTATGGTTTATGAATTACTTCCCTTTGTTGCCTGAAAATCTTTGAAGTTCAAACTAAAACTAAAACTAAGAAAACTATAAGAATAAGACTTGGAAAACAGTAAGATGATAATTACATCTGACAATGAAAATGTATCTGGATTAATAATAGAGTGGGCTTCACTACATCAGGGTTTGCACAGGTCCTTAAATTTGGCTTTGGTCTTGAAAAGTCCTTGAATTCGGTTTTGGTCATGAAAAGTTTTTGAAATCCACGGTAAAGGTCTTGAAAACATCAAAACGGTCCTTGAATTTCATTGCAAGGGAAAAAATTACACATACCTATAAAATGCATAAGCTGTTAGCGTCCGCTGAGTGTTTTTTTCGGGAGATTCCAACCAAAATAATACGTTGATCAATGCTATTGCAGAGTCCAGTCCTGTATGAACCCTGTGTAACATGTATTTATCTAGATTTACCTAGAGTAATAATAGAGTACTTCAGTCGTCTATATCCCATCAAAATTTCAATAACCATCATTTCTTTTTATTGATTACTCTATTGTGATAGTCATCATTCCTGATGAATAGATGAAATTATTTATTGAATAATAACAAATATACTCACGAGTGATAAGATATCATTATCGATGAAGATGTGAGATAGAGCAGTGTCGGTCAAGTAATGTGCTTGGCTGGATGGTTTCGGGTTTGAATCCCAGCAGGGCACCTTTCAGCTCCGTGTCAAGGACTATGCTGAAAGTCGCATTCAATCCAAAATAACCTGCCCATCCCTCAATTTGTATTCCTCATAGTCTCAACTAAGGCTGTGTTAACTGATGAAAATGGCAAACTGGGTTCTAGTTCCTGCTTGACAGACTTGATGTGGGCATTAGCATTTCCCGTTTCATCCAAAATGTAACTTATATGCCTCCAAGACACTAGTTGCAGTCCTATCTAGAACTCATGGAAGTGGTTTTTCATAAACAATCATAGTTTTGTCATTTTTGACTGGTGTAGGACATGAAACTTGGTGCCTGTTGGCGCCCAAATAGTCTCCCATTGTGCAATTCTTTGTGTGGGTTTTGTCGCCATCTCACATGCTGTTAAACCATTAATGTTATTGCTTGTACCAGCTTTTTAATGTCTTGCTTACAGGGGATGGCATACTTTGATTTTAAGACAATGTATATACAGGTGAACGATCGTGGGTAAAGCTCCTGCCTGTTGAAGATTTCACTAAATGTCACAGATCCATAACTTTTTATACAAATCGAGAAACTTTTCCTAGTTTCCTATGAGTGCAGTACTTACATGTGTATGCATAATAGCATTGTAATAGAAATGAAATCGCTGAAGGTGAACACTGGCATATCCAAAGTCTTGTTGAAAGAAATATATATCGTATTTTAGATTGTTTATATAACGTTACTTTGTCTTTGGGTTCTTGCTGTCTTTATAGAGGAGGTCAGCAAATCAGCTGGAGTCGCAAGTTTGCGCAATTACTGAAATTGGTGTAATGGTCACAGGACAGTCAGTGCAGTCATCTTGTCAGCTTTGTGGAGTTCCATAGTCTGACTGTCGGCTCACGTTAGTCCGCCTCTGGGGATGAGAGCTTTAAGATCATGGCTGAAAGATTGCTGAAAATCTATGTTAAATACCATAACATTCACTCATTATGGATCTTGTGCATTCAAGTGGTTGACTCACCAGTCATGGCTGCTTTAGGTATCTGATTGCATCTTGGACTTGGCAGAGCAACGAGACAAATATTGAAGATGTTACTAGCGACCAACGTCGTCGGCATGATGTGGGACATTATCATCACAGTTGCCACTGAATGTCTTTAAAGAAATTCTTTTGATGGGGATGTAGAAAGTTCTGGGAGCAAGTATATGGCAAGCAGGGTAGGTGTTGGGTCAAACATTCATGTGTCTGATCCAACATGATACAATTTCATGTATTTACTTTTGAGAATGCCTAAATGCAAGTGTGTGACGTATGTTATCCACGGACTCTTGAGCTGTCAATTACAAGTGTAGTCTTCAAAATAGTCACTATATTTATTCTGTGATGTTGGGTCATAAGTAAATATATATAAATATATATATATTCTATCAATAAAAAACATGAAAGTTGTTATTTTGTTTTCTTTATCTTCACTTGGTCAGTATTCCTTTTTTAGATCGACACCCAAAATTGTTGATCATTTGGATTTAGCACATCTTTGAACCACTGATACACTGGCAGCATCAGATGTGTCCAATTAGCTGTGCCCATAAATAGCCTCTGTCCACCCAGCTGAAATTGGGTACCTGGTCGGAAAGTGATCCATGTGGTAATGGGTTGCCGTTGGTGACCATGCACCTTCCTTGAAACTGGGTTGTGATCTTCCAGCTATGATGGATTTTCTGTATTTAACCATTTATGCTGTTAAAAAAAAGATTGTGCACAAAAAATGTATGATTTTGTTAAATGAAGCTAGCTACTGTGTGTTAACCATTCATTTCTATCAACTGAAGCATCTTGCAAAATTACGGGAGACATGGCTCACTGTCTTTCTGGTCAATATCTGAGCTGATACTACACTAGATAAATAGATTAGATTACTCAACTGTGGATCCTTATATCGAGGCTTCGTTGACTCCACACTTGCCCAGCAGAGAAAACAAAACTGAGTAACCTTTGACAAGTTTATTTCTCCTCATTGCCTATATTTACACAGCACTTTTCAGAACATAATCACCGACCTGTAGCAATGTCTGCATCCACACAATTTACAAGCAAAATACTGCATATTGTATACAATTTTACATAACCACCAGGAGCACATGGCCAGAAAACAGTTATATATGCCTTGCAAGACTTTCAGTCCTTGAGCTATTGTTGAGCTTAGGTGATGTTTTAAGCCAAGGTTGCAAGGACCATATTTCAGCCATACTGCAATGTGATGTACACAGAGGAAAAAGTCCACATCATTGCACCCCGAAAGTTGAGATGAAATGGATTTTTACATTGCAGGGGGCAATATTTCAGCCATAGTGCAATGTGATGTGCACAGAGGAAAAAGTCCACATCATCACACCCTGAAAGCTGAGTTGAAATTTTCTATTGCAGGGGGCAATATTTCAGCCATAGTGCAATGTTATGTGCAAAAGGCACATCAAGAAAGGGACAACACAGGATTGATAGTAAGAAAGTGAAAGCAAAAGATCCTCATTTAAGACTTTTGTGAAGCATGAGGATACTGGGGTCCTATTCTTTCTAGTGTTAGCTTGGAAACCCCACAGACACCCTAAAAGTCCCAAGGGAGGCTTAACGTAAGGCTTCAGCTACCGCTTTGGAAAGATCATCAGACTGAGCAAGGAGAGTAATTTTGAATTCAACATGGCTTTTGTCAATATTTAAGCCATTATCATCACCACCACCACGTTGAAGCTTGGGATCAACCTCAAGATTAAGAGGGACTCTGGCAGCTTTCAAATTAAGCCTGCATATTACAGGGCAAATGCATGCACCATTGCGCTATTCTACAAACCCAAGGAAGAGCAAAATATTGGACTAACCATGTTGTTCAGCTATTTCACTAGTCTGTCAGACCCTGTAATTTATTTTCTTAAGAGACTTGGCAAGTCTATAAAAATGCAAGTCTAGGCACACTCCAGTGCCCACAGACTCCATGACTGGGGTTCTATTCATATCTAGTAACCCAGGGTCAATCTTCAAAGGGTACACCAAATGCAAAAACAAATTGATCTCGCTCAAAAGATAATTTAAAAATAAACTTCTCTTGAAAATTTGGTAAAGATCTGATGCACGGTTTGTGAGATATGAACAAAAAATTCCAACTACTCCCAGACACGCTTGGCCACATGAGCAAAAAAACTGAACTCGAAAAGCGACGTCAGCGGAGTGCCCACTTTGCCAACTCGTCTGCTTCTTTATAACAATGTGGGTCCATGCAGACTTGACATTCTCAGCATGAACGATAAATGTTGTGTTTTTGCAGGATATAATTATGTTGACATCATACTGACCATACATTTTTAAAGGATGAGATTAGAATCCATGCTTGGAAACGATTTATATGCCTAACAAAATGTGACTTCAAAGTCATGACTATTCAGTGACAGGTTGTGACCACACCACAGGTGACTGTTTCGAAGATAAAAGCCAGGGACTAAAAAAAATGTTTTGTTTCAACTTACCTGAGATTAAACCAAATGTTTTCCCTTCAATAAATCCAAAATATAATTATCACTGCAACAACAGTGAAAGGACGTTTGCTTTAATAGGTCATGTCATCGATAAAAGAAACAGACGAAATACATGTACGAGGAAGTGAGGGCAGCTATATTTCATCTTTGTTTTGCGCCAATCCTGTATTCTCTTCGAACATGAATTATACAAGTCCGTCATCCACAATGGCCAGTCTTGGCCTTCTCAAAACTCATAAAACTTGTTTCATGCTGCTTATTAAATGACCAGGCAAGAGCAGCGAGGTATACTCTTACATCACACCCTGTTTAATAACTATTTGCAGAAGAATTTTTATGGTTAATTTTTATGACAGGCGAAAAATTCAGCAGTTTTAACGACTTTAACAGTGGATATCTCGGTTAACAGTCATCAAAATTTCACAATTTTTTGGACATTTATCATTTTAGATCGAGGACTTTCATTGAAAATCATCTTGTTTTTGCATTTGGTGTACCCTTTAAATTTGAAAACATTAATACTCTTTACACTGAAAGACAATGTACACTAGTGACACCACATGATAAACATCACCTAACCACATTCACTAACCAACACATAACCAACACATAACCAACAAGCAACAATCAATACAATTTTGTTAAGATCAACCCGTTTCATCTTTTATCAAAATATGTCATTGACTTATGAAAATGTTTATTATTTTGAACATGTAGATCATTAATTAAAATCATAGACAAACACCAAGAGATCGACAGAAAAGTGAAAGCAAAAGATCCCCATGTGGCACTGTATGGCATGTGAGTGAGTGAAATGGATTTTTACATTGCAGGGGGCAATATTTCAGCCATAGCGCAATGTGATGTGCAAGAGGC
>JAUELE010154706.1:0-13939 GCA_031471655.1 Diodora aspera
CCAACGCATTTGTGAATTTATTCAGTAGTCTCTCAAAATCTTGGTATACTTTCTTTTGGACGTCAGTATAGTTCCAGGAATAATAAGGCGAGTTTACATATATTTTAAGAATCTTGGGTCAACACACTCGTTGACTTGGCTATATTCCAAGTACTGTTCCACTGGGTGAATAGAGAAAGTAGGTAATTAGGGTGTAATCAGGCTTACCTGGGCGGATCCATTGTCTGAGCTGGCTCAGAGTTGTTGTCACACCTGTGCAGTCTCAGGATCTCTTGTCAGGTGTGTGGAACAGGACAACCTTCTAGGTTAGCATGTTCTAACACTCTCAGATATTTTCTTCTCATTATGAATATTGGAAACAATTCTGAATTTGATCATTATTGCATGCTTCTAGGAGTAAAGAAAGATGCATTCAGTGTGTTGGTTAGAATTAAGGATGTTGTTAAAACCTGATATTCTCGCATATAAAGGGATTACTTTTTCTAGTTGTTTCATTCATATTTATTTATGGTTTATGCAGTAATATAAGTTTTTCCAAAAAATATTAAATGGATTTGAATTTCAGAGGCAAGTGACCTGTCCAAGTAGTGTGAACAGTGTCTAAGAGAATTCCTTCCATAATAATACATTATCCTTTGTCAATTTCAGGTTCACATTTGGAGCTTCGTTTGCGTAAACTCCTGATCTTTTTGAGGTGAGTGGCTAGAGATTTATTGCTCTTTTGTTAAAGAGAAGCAAGTTGTGCATATTTTAAATATACAGATTGCAAGGAATATTCTTAATTACTCTCGATGTACTCCTTGCACATTGCATTGCATTATGGCTGAAATATTGCCCTTGCAACGTTAAACATCATTTCAACTCCATTCTTAATTACTCTACAATTTACATTAAGTTTTATATCTCTTTTATTTCATACTTGAAATTGTGAAAATATAACTGAAGCATTGTTGATAGCTTCACTTACTGAGATTTTCACTCAGAAATATTAAGTTTGGAAGCTTGTTAATAAATTATGAGAATTAATTGCTTGAGTAGTGTAAGAACCACTTCAGAAGGTCATTTAAAGACTAGAAATGCTTGTTTTTGTAATGCCTGTTTATCACAATGTATTCATGATGTTTAATTTGCTGTTTCAGAAACAGTTAACTATGGGTGAGTAGTTTTATATCTATTACAACTGTTCTGCACTAAATAACTGAATGTTTACAGGGTTACAGATAAGCTTTTGTGGAAAATGGGTAATTACGCCTCAGTTTTTCCGATAATTGCGTATTCATAGTTCCTATTGCGCAAATGAAATGTTTGCATACAAGACTGAAGTGCATGCAAAAACATGAGTTTAAAAAAATGTTTTTTTTTAATACAGTCAACACAATTGACAACACACCCTTGATTTAACATATTACTAATGTAGTACGCAACACATCTTTAAGCAACTGAATATGTCATTTTTTTGTTGCTTTTTGGTACGCAAGCTTTTAAAATTAATTTGATATAGGGATAATTTGATTGCGTTTCAAATTTCAGTACTGATAGTGATATATAGAAACATATCAATAGTAAGAGTGCCAAATTCATTTTATTGAATGTGGGAGTCTAGTCTCCACTAAGTTCCCAGGCTTTAGCTTCAGGAGGGTTATGGTTTGGACACTGAACTGTTGCTGCAAAATATACCAAGAAGGTGAAAAATCCATGAGAAATTCTGATATTATCAACAGGCTGTAGTCATCTGTATGTTCTTCCTTTAATGCTATCAAATCAGTCTTTGTGAATGGTTTTATTCACTCATAGGACATTTGGTCCTGTATGGTGAAAGTTTGTATCTGACCGGAAGGCAGTTCTCAGGACCCAAAATTGATACAGCACTAAATTTCTCTTGGTAGACAAACACTGTGATGATATAGGTAGTGGTTTTCCAGAGCAGTAGAATGTTCCTTTCACGATTATTTTATCAAAATGAATGGGGAATAATTAATTAAAATTGTATCAAATATCAAAAAGTAGGTCATTCGGGGCCTACCTACTGTGGTATTTTGTTGACCTGAAGGCAATTGTAGTGGATTTGTCCATCAGTCAGACATTATTCACGAAGTCTGTCAAAGCTAGGCAGCCATTGCTTGCTCTCTGGCAAAGCCCAGTGCAGGCTGGCAATTTTAATTCCATGTTTCTGCAGTTTGAAACTGTTGCAGTTGAAAAATCACTGACCTTAGTGTGTGCCTACCGTCTTGTATTTTTACCAAGTGACTCAAATTACTCAATCTCTCATCGGTTGCCTATAGCTGAAATATTGCTGAAAAAAAAATTAAAGATAGAGAGGATTGTGGTGAATATTGAAGTGACGTGAACTTTGCTTGCAGCTGACATGAGAATGAACAAGCTTCAGGAGGGTCTGCAGCAACAGAGACGTCTGATCGACCAGCTCCGATGTGAAGCCCAGGTCCCTCGTATGAGGGTCTCACAGTGCATTGAGGACCTTGTTAAATACTGCGAGTCTCATTCGGAGGAGGACGTGCTCATCAAGGGCTTCTGCAAGCCCAGTGACAACCCCTTCAAGGAAAAGGGTGGCTGCAGCATCTTGTAGAGTTATCTCCCTTTGGGAAGATGGACGCCTGACTGTTGTATGACCATGTGGTTTTGAACAGTGAGATCATCCCAGCCTGTCTGTCAGTCATTGTCAGTATTTATGTTTAAGTTTCTATTATCATACTTTGTCATTGGTGTTTCTTTTTCAAGCTGGGACCATGACTACACGAAAATGTCAGCTGCGAGAATCCCATTTAGTGTAAAAAATGTTCGGGCTTCTCCGTTTTTCGGAGTATATTTTGTTTCATTTTGAATCTCAGCAAAAGGTTTTTATAAATAATCTCTGCCAGTATCCGAGATCTGAGATTGGACGCATACAGGGAGAAGCTCGTTTACACAATAGTAGACATTTACATTTTTAGAGAATTTTGCCTCTTTATCAGCAGCACTATTTTATTTTTACTGTTAGGATAGATAAAGTGGAAGCAATCAAAATGCTCTACCAATGAAATTTATCATTCTTTTTATTACAATGTGCAATCTTTTGTTGATGTTGAAGTAACTATACCATGTGCATATTCTACGCAACTCTTGTCCAATGCTTTTATGTGTTTTACTCGAAGAATAAATAGTCATCACAACAGCTTTGTGTCACTTCAGTTACTTCATTCATGTGTTTGTAATCTGATCATACTTATGACGCCGTCATTTTTATAGTCCCGTGACCTAATTGCCTCTTGATCCATACGCATCACACACACATGGTGTTTTGTTATGTTCATGCCACCCCCCTTCATGCTGACCCCAGGGATGCTGGATGCAGAGATGCCAACCGTTACGAAAAAATCGTATTTGTTACGAATTTTGGGGTGAAAATAGGATGTTACGATCGTATAGTCAATATCTACTAATTTAATCTTTAAAAAAACCAATTAATTAATTAATATCGTGAATATATCGTGAAACATCGTAGATGCATTACTAGGCTAATTGACACTGTGATAGAAAAAGTCTCACAAAGTTATTCCGAATGCCAATCCGTTTTCGTTAACTTGTTTCGGGAGCAGTCGTCATGCTGTTTCAATGTTGATCGGCTTTCTAGGTCTAGCAGGTCACGCATGAAATAAGAAAAAATAGTATGATATATTAAAATAACTGATGAGAGTCTGTTACTATTTTTTTCTCCAAAATACTATTTTTCTTTGACAAGAATACTATTTGAGCAAAATGAGGTTGGCATCTCTGCAAGTGTCCTGTACATTGGACATTACAGAAGTTAAGTAATATTTGGATGGTGCACTAGATAGCATTGGCTTTAGGGTGCAGGATAGCCTTGATAGTCACAGTTCAGATCTTGCTGGCTCAGTTTGTGCTTGTCTTCCTTTGTTGTGGTGATATAGCTGAGAGATTGCTGAAATGGAAACAACAATTTCTGTTCTTGTTCAGCTTGGATCTTGACGGACTTCTGGGGAAGTGACGTGGTGTCACTTTGGAAGAATAGGTCCCCAGTAACTCAATGCTTGTCATAAAAGGCGATTAAAAGGGGGATCCTTTACTTTCCCGTTTCTATCGATTATATTTTCCCTTGGTGTGCACGTTGCACAACCACCTTGCATTATGGTTGAAATGTTGTCCTTGCAACGTTAAACATCATTCAACTCGACTGTTGCAGTCATCAGCAGATACTGAATGTCAGTGTTAAAAAACTATGTTAAATGTGTACATGGTTTAGAAATATGGTTAAGAAATATGGTTAAGAAAATATGGTTTAGAAGTCTTCAGATTCTTGGCTGAAATAATTGAAAATTTATTCTTTGAAACATAGAGGTGAACATCTAGTGCTAGACTTAGTGTTCTTGCTGTTTGCCTTGTCCTAGGCAAGACAAGTGGGCTGTCTACGTCGCCAGCAGCCAACATTTTCCAGTTGAACTTCCCTTTGAATGTGTGTTCAGTGACGGCAAGTACTGGAGCAACAACTGCGGCACCCTCAGCGATCATGACAACTACTACCTTCACCAAGCCGATTGTAAACAACATTGTCCTTCCGGCCAGCTCGACTGCCCTGAAACATCACATACCGACATCATCAACAGCAAGGACACTAGAATTGCTCAAGTAAGTCTGCACCTTTATATCGCATATGCAGTGGGATGGGAGGGCGGGATCGCGCAGTGGTTAGCGCGCAGTGGTTAGCGCGGTGGCAATTGTGGTGGTTCGAGTTCCGCCTGGGGAGACAGGAGCCCCGACACTGACGTGATGTTGGTGAAACCGTGGTGATGTGGCTGAAAGATAGCCGAAAACCTTGTTAAACCCAAAATCACTCAACCACACCTCTTTCAGTCTGGAGAGACGAGCCCCAACAATGACGTGGTGTTAGTAAGTCTCTGGTGATGTTGCTGAAATATTGCCGAAAACCATGTAAAACACCATATGACTCACTCACTCACATACTCAGTGGGACCTCTGGGTCCTTTACATTTATGCTCAAGTAACTGATCCAGTAATAGATGAAAAGAAAATGGGACTCGTACTGTTACTTCTCTTTCTGTGATAACATCGTTCTTTCTTCAGTCCGAAAATGGAACACTGACGCCATGTAGTGTAGATGACACTGCTAGTAAAGCTGACCGATCCCTGAAAGATATGTTAAATGCAATGTTACTCTGTCTCCCCTGAAATATCATTTGAAGAACATCATGAAAAGCGCTGATAAGTGAGGGTGCTGGATAGCACAGTCTTTAGCCCAGCAATCTGCCAGCCTTGGCGGTTGTGGTCTGAGTCCTGCCCGGGCATCTCTCTTTCAGCCTGGAGTTATAGGAGTCTCGAAACCGACGTGACGATGGTGAGTCCATGGTGATGTGACTGAAAGACTGCTGAAAAACATGTAAAACCCAAAATCACTCACTAGTATGTCCCCCCCCCAAAATAAACTGGACAATAATTGAGGTTGGAAGTTCCTTTTCGTATTCACCCACTGGGGCTTCTGGGGAGAGACATAATGTCATTTAGATAGAATAGGGCCCCAGTAACCCAATACTTGTCGTACAAGGTGACTAAAATGGGAATCTTGTGCTTTCACTTTCCTTTCTATCGATCCCTTTAATGAACTGTCTTTTCACTGGATGTGCACCCCATGTGGTTCCGGGGATGTCGCTCTAAGACCAGAAAGAATAAGACCCCAGTATCCTCATGCTTGCTGTAAGAGCCGTCTAAAATGAGGATCTATTGCTGTCTTTTTCTTACTATCGATCCTGTGTTGTCCCTTTTCCTGATGTGCCCCAGCACATCACATTGCGCTATGGCTGCAATATTACCCCCTGCAATGTAAAAACCCATTTCACTCACTCGATGTGCACCTTGCACATCACATTGCGTTATGGCTGAAGTAATGCTCTTGCAACGCAAAACATCATTTCCATTCAATTCTTTTTTGTATCCCTACGTATTCTCATTTCAGACCAAACCATGGAGATCCTGGTACAGTGATAGCAATCAACAAAGATCCATCAGTGCCCATGGATGTTACTTGACGGTGGCAACGCGCAAATCTTCAGGGTATAAACTCCCAGTCAGAACAAGCAGACGAGGACATCTAGAGTCTAATTCTCCAAACAACTGGCTGTTGTCTTTCCCAGTGCGATAAAGAGAACAACAAGGAATAGCCGCGGATAGAGGGCTGGAGAATAAAATGTTGATGTATCAGAGCTGAAATTACCACCCCAGCAACTTAGACTACACCTAGACCAAGAATAAATGTGTTTAGAGCAGTTGCAGTTGGTTGATGTGAAATTAACATTCAGAGTACCCAGTGTTGTCATTTGAAAAGTGCTTGTTCAGATTAGACTCTCGACATGTTCATGTATGCCTATGTAATTTTATTGCAATTCTACGGGTAATTTGAGTGGATATGGATGACTGGTTACGATGCGTGCGTGTAACATGTTGGTAAGAGCAGTTGTGTATCTCTGTTTAAAACCGACTCCATTTCTGTGTTTACGTGAACAGTGGGGCAGCTCGTTGGTCTTTCGACCTGAAATAGTACACATTGCACAATTTGGTAACCTTAGCGATGCTATCTTTCTGCTGCAGTGAAACACTCGCAGTGTCTCCTGGCACCTTGAAATTGTCGTTTTTGTCGAAGTTTGGCACAAATTGGGGATGTATCATGTTCAAACTGGCCTGGTATCTTGGCATCCTCAAAATCCAGGGTTTTTTTTACTATGAGATGCATCTGTCAGGTACCCTGGATTTGCTCCTATTCACTAAGTAATTCTTGAAAAACAAATACACAGCAAAATCCCAGAAATGTCCTTACTTTGCCGAGAGTTCGGAGAGACACACCAAACTTGGGTGCAAGCTTTCGCTGTAGGCACTTTGCCGATTGATCAAAATACCAACCTCGAGACGATCGAGCAGAGGAGTGAATCCAGGGTATGTGATACAGGTCGTTATCCGAGTCAAAAATACCCTGGATTTCAAGGATGGGTTGTGGGTAAAATCCTACCCAGGTTTCATAATCAGGACCATGGTGAAATGCTTGATAAATTCATTTCAAAAAAGCAATATTAATTTCACTCTTGTAGTGCTCGAAGGGAAACCAAGGTCATTTGAGTTACAGTGTTGGATAAAAGTTATGGTAGTCATCAGCCTTGACGGCAGCCGGAACTTTCAAGAATTAGCTCCAAATTACGTTCCACTGATCTCTTGGACATGAATGGGTTGAGATTCTCCTCCAGGAAGTTGAATAGCTCACAACTAAAATCTACAATAATGTGTACACTTATATTGTGCCTTATCCATGCAGCAGCATGCTCAAAGCACTCAGCATTATTACTCCAGTCATTGGAACTATGTACAGTCCATAACATTCATCAACTCCCTGGGGAGTATGCAACTCAAAAGCTGCCGGTACTAGAAGGTTAGCTACATGAACTACATGCTGTGTTAATAATTAACATCACCTCAAATGTTACTTGATTCATGCATTTAAAGTTATTTTGCAACTATCTACAAAAATCTTGAGCAATATTTGTTCAAATATTTTTGATTCTTGAATGAGGGCGTCAATATGCATTCGTTGTCATGGAGACTGCAAAATGACAGGGGCATTCACTCTGACACTTCTGATTTGAAAGTAGTCCACAATGGCCGCCATCCATTCGTGTCCAAGATGTTATGAAGCAAGGGCAGATAACTCTTGGTGTTCCCACTGCTTTGACGGTTGTGGGATCAAAACGAGCTGGGGTCAACCTAGAATTAGTGCACTTATTGTTGGGAAATTTGAACCTTTGCACTATAAGTAATTCAAACCACTTTCATGGTTTGTGAATTATATTGTTGATTTCAAGTGATTTCTCAAATGGTTTAGTTATATTTTCTACAATATTACCTAGATTTAATCATCTTCAGAAATTATATCTATCCATGCAGGACTGATGAGTTGACAAAAAAACACCAGAAGCAATTTGAAGCTTCAGCACTGACAGAATACTGACTGAAATCCTGTGAATCTACTTAAAAGACTGAAATGAAATTTCAAATTATACACAGAAATTACCTTATTTGCATTTATGATGTGTAATGATTCAAATGAGCAGTAAGGTGGATGGAACCAACTATTTTATGTCTGGGCCAGGGTAGTGGGATGGCACAGTGGTTCGTGCATCGGCCCAGCAATCTGCCAGCCTTGGTGGTTGTGGTTCCAGTCCTGCCCTGACACACCTCTTTCAGCCAGAGAGACAGGAGCCCCGACACAGACGGTGAGTCCGTGGAAATGTGGCTGAAAGATTGCCGAAAACCATGTTACACCCGAAATCACTCCCTTGTGTCTCAGCCAATTGTGCTTGAATTACCCCTTTAAACATAATTTGAAGAAATAAAATTAGTCAGGCCTTTAGATATAATTGAATTTACATCTGAAAATTCTTATAGGCATAATAGAAATTGCTGCAAAGAACGCACATTGCATAAAAGTTGATAGATTGCAAGATGAATTTGTTAGCAGTAGAGATGCAGGATGGTGCAGTGGTAAGCGTGCTGGGGCAGTATCTATCCAGCCTTGGCGATTGTGGTTTGAATTCTGCCCAGGTGTCTCGCTTTCAACGTTGAGATTGACCCCTGACCTGATGTCAGTGTCGCCGTGGTGATATACAGTAGTTGAAAGATTGTCGAATCCCAAATCACTCACTCACTCAATGTTAGCAGTACTGAGTCGTGAGTTAATGGCTCAACATAAAGAGCCAAGAATGAGGTCCAACTTGTCAGCTTGTGCATGGGGGCTCCCGTCTCTGTGATAAAAATAGCCCGAGCACGAAAGACAAAACAAACTGAACAACAATTGAAGTTACTATCTGAAAGCACTGGCTGTGCAATATTACCTTTGATAGTTGGCTAGAATAGATCACCAATGTTTCACAGATTGGGCTTCTGTTAGCCCACCTGTGCCACTAGACCAATTGTTTGTGAAAGAAATCATCTGTATATGACATGTTTTGTATGTGGTGTTCCTGCGAATATTGGAATGAGAGTTGGCATTGCACCCGGATTCCTTGCTACACTTGGAATGCTGAAAACTCCGCGCTTGCTGTACAGTTTATCTATAAATAGTTAATTTGGTTTTTTTAATGACGTTCTGAAGTGTTACACCGTTCAATTTGTCATTTGTATATTGGTTTTGGAAAACTATTTCCACTTAAACATCATATCACATGTATTTTTCCCGAAAACTCGACAGATAAGAGAAAGCGCACAAATCTTTTGTCTCGGTAGAAAGTTTTTATGTGCAAGTTAATTGAAATGTTCTGTCGTTTTTCTGCTTTTGGTCCAATACCACCGATACAATTCAGTAGTTCTCATAAATGTGTAAGTTTCCAAAGGAGCAGGCCCGGGTAGCTCAGTTGGTAGAGCGTCTGCCTCACAACCGCAAGGTCAGGGGTTCGAATCCTGGCTGGGTCACTTTGGTTCAACTCAAACATTGGGTGCCCTTTGTACCAGCGCTATGGTTGAAATATTACCCCCTGCTACGTTAAATCACATTCACTCACTCACTCCAAAGGAGCATCGTTTGCATCATCTTAGGATGGAGGTCTTCATTTAAATTTGAATTTTGACATACTTGTCATTGTAAGCATATTGCATGTTAAGTAATTGACAAAGAAAAGGTATACAGACCAGGACCGTGTTTCACAAAGCAATCTTAGTGCTAAGTTGATCGTAAACTCTTTAGATCAACATTTTAAGCCAAGTTTTAACCATTCCAATTGACAAAACAACTTACAGCTGTACGACGTGTCCAAAAATCACTCTTAAATTATGTTGAGAAATATACATAAATGTTTGTCACCTTGATTTTAAAATTAACCGAGTCGCTAAGATCGATCTTAACTAAGATCGCTTTGTGAAACCGGGCCCAGAGATTCTGCTATTTGTTGTCTGAAGCACTTGTATGTAATGGTGTTCATATATCTTCTCTGGTTGGTGTTATTTGTGATGTGAACGTGAGAGTCCAGGTTAAGTGTAGAGCCAAAAATACATTGAAAAAAAACATAGATGTGAAACATTACAGTAGCATAGAGGACGGAGTTCAAGATCAACAATCTTGTGTAGCTAATCATCGCCTGCATTTAGTGTGTCATTAGTTTAAATGCACTGGGCATCTGTTGTGAAGAGTTGTTTTGTTGTCAGCATATGTGTTAGTGTTGCATTCCATTGAATGTGTGATTGAACTGGCGTTTTCAGCATTCCATGTCCTGTGTCTGAAAGATCATCAGTTGGATTCAGCAAATATTTCAGTTCTGTTCAGTGCAATCTTATAAATAATTTCATTTTGATTGAGAAAGAAGGCTGCGACCCTCAAAACAAATGATAAGTTGCTCTGAATGTAAAGTTTCAGGAATACAAGGCAATAGCATGTTGGCCCTGTAGCCTTTAATCTTTGAAATCCCACCGTTCCCATTCAATTTTGTTGAGCTTAAACATTGCCAAGTAGCTTGCTATGTATGAACCATATGTATCAAATAATCTTGGCTTTTGCATCTTCCAAAAAATTACAAGTTTACTGTAGTAAATGCATGAACTGTGCAAAAGATGTCGATTAAGCATATAAGGATAGTGGCAGTTGTCAGTAATATTTGCTTATTGATGCCCCTTCTGTAGACCATGGGGCTCATACAATCAAACTAATTATGAATCTAGGCCCATGTTAAATATATGGTCTCTCCAGAATTTTCTGATATACATTTTAAGGATATTGTCAAGCTTGTACATGTATCTTCACATTGGATGTGGTTGGTGAAAGTGTCTCTTATAAATTTAAGTGACGGTAACTGTTTTCAGCAAATGCTTGAGATTTTCATCAACTTCATCTGAACTTTACTCTCGTAATCTAGTGCTGAACCCACTCAAGATTTGACAGATTAATCATCATGTAATGGAACCAGGTGATGTGTCTGTTGTGTGTGTCGCGTCAATTCCTTGAAGCACGGCTGGGTGGAGATTGAGCAATGATCTGTGATATTGAGGGTGTCCTGTGTGCACACCAGTTTTCTTGATAATAAACATTTGTACAGATTCAAAGAACTCATGGCTTTTGTTTTGAATGTCGTTTTGTGGTTGAAGATTTAGATACCCAGAAAACGACTTGTTGGAAGATTTGTACTTCTAATCCAAGATGGTCCTGCAGCAAGAGTCCCGAGGTTCTCGTGCTGCCAAAGACAGCTGTTGTGGATCTGGGATAAGATCTATGCTGGAGTATACTTTAATGACCTGTTTGTGTTGGATTGCAATGACTACTTCGGGTGTCTTCACCCAAGCACAAGCCCAGCTCACCATTGGTGATAGAGCTACCTGTTGCATGGCAATGTGAACCATGCTCTACTTCCTGGTTAATCCAATTACAGCTGTCTATGCAGGGGGTAGATCCAGGATTTGTATGATGGGGGTGCACAACATAGTTCATGAAGGATATACTTTTCTAGTGGGAATCTGCAGAAAATTTTTAAAATGGTGAAATTGCGTCCCTTTCATGAGTTTTCATAATTTGTCATTTGGTGTGGGAAAAAAAATCAATTTTAAATTAAAAGGGTGAGCTAAAGCGGCCCCCTGGATCTAGGCCTGCTGTAACAATATTACTAAAATATTGGACATGTTCTTTTCCATGTGGTGTAAAAGGTTCTATATTACATGTGCAGATCACAGGAGATAAGTCCAACTTAACTCGGCCAGCAGATTCATTTCAGTAATACAATCTTTGTGATCGAGTACCAGGAGGAAGGTGTCATCTTTTACCGGAACTAAGTTATTATTTATTCATTACAACTACCTGCAAAAAGAGGAATAAGGATTTCACAAGATTTCTCGGCAAGCAGAAATGGATAGCTGAAAAGAATTAATCTGGAAACTTGAGATTCAATCCTGGGTGAGTTGAAAGGTCTGAAGAAGCTTCTCTCTGGCACAATTTAATTAAGGTTGTAATCGGTGGATTAATTTTCATCTCGCACCAGAGTTACAAAAATAATTACCAAGCTCGTTCATTCTGAATCTTCATCTGCATAACTAGAGAAGCACATGCTTGCATACAAGTCCCACCCAACTCTCTCTGTCTCTTTCAACCTGGAGATCGGAACCTCACATTGGTGACACTGTACATAGTGATATAGCTGAAAGATTGTCGAAAACCATGCAAAATCCCAAATCACTTATTCGGAAGTAAAATGACATGTTTAATAATGAAATAATAACATTTCAATACAACTATTTGGTCACATCACTTTTAAGCATGCGCAACGATTTCGCTTGGAAATGCGTGCTTAATCCGTACACGCCCAAATGAAATTGGATGCCTTGAGGACTTTCTTTAATGACAGAGCACCAGACGAAGTTACTACAAATGTTAAACAAGCCAACTACACCGTCTGAAATATGATCCGAGCCATTCCAAGACTCTAAAGTCATTTGGTTTTCCTTCAAGACGACAGAAAATGTCTTGCGGATTTAGTTATTTTTCAATATTTTGAAATAATAAAACATAATCTTTCCTTCTCTTCCCAGTAAAATTAGAATAAATTGATGAGAAACAAGTTATTTCTTTTTAGTGGCCTTATATAAAAGTGGGAGAGCATCTTTTTACAGCCTGCAGTGTCAGACATTAAGAGCAGTGCTCGTTGTTAGCTTCCAAAAAGTATCTTAGAGGATCTGCAAGGAACAAGTCTGCTGGTAATTATTGTTACAGTTTACTAAACAGCTGAAGTCGATTACAAAGATTTTATGAGTATGCCAGAGTATGCATCAAAGGGAGATAATTCTAAAATGTGCTGCTTCCGGAAATGAGCCCTTTTGCCGCCAAATTTGTTTATTCTGGACGTATAGTCTCTGGTACAACGTAAGTTAATAGATAAATGGTGAGTGGCAGATTCATGTCAATTTAACGTTAGTTTCCAGATATGAATCGCATGAAAATTATATTAGTTTAAAAATACTTACAAGATTATCCGCGAGTCTCAGGTGACTTGACTGTGACAAGCAAGCAGACGTTCTCTAGGCCTAGGTTATCATCTAGCCTGTCTATCGTGTCCAGACCTGGATTTACTGGCCGGGTATTCAGACAGAGCTCCTTTTCAGTCCATTCATTCCAGATTAGAAGCGTGGATGATTTGATAAGGTGAAACATGCATGTGTCGGGTGATGTTGATAAACAAAACGTAAGCTGTCCCTCCACTTTTTCTACTGAATGAAGCGTCACTAAAAGTGCTCACGGAAATGCTAGAAAAATGATTGTGTGGGATTATATGAAAACATGTATATTTGTTGCTGTTAAACGTGGAAATATCTGATGAACAAGATGTGCACTAACTACCATATGAGCTGTAAGATCATGCAAATCGTATCGAGACCATTTTAGTGAGGGGAATTTGACAGAAAATTGACCACCCCGGTTTTTTTCAAAGTCCAGACCAAGATTTCTAAAAATGACTGTAGCCCTTATGTAAATTATTAGATGTCAACAATGAAATCCAAAGATATTTTTTTGCATCACCAAATCATCATTGGCTATACATTGTATATCAATATGCACAACCATTACCCTGAGACAGAGCGTATTATTTTATTGACTCATTATTAACACCCATCTCCACCCACAATGCATGCTTTGAACACACCCACACACACACACATCTTTAGCTATGTCATAATTCACTTTTCGGAATTGGTAATGCAACTTGCAATATCACAGAAAAACACTGTATATATATAGCCTTATGCAAATAATAAGATGTCAACAATGAAATCCAAAGATATTTTTTTTCGCATCACCAAACCATCATTGGCTATACATGTATATCAATATACCGATAAACCGATACGTATTCAATACGCTGCATTCCAATACAATAACCGTATTGGTTTCGCGTGTACC
>JAUELE010154816.1:0-13938 GCA_031471655.1 Diodora aspera
ATCAACTATGGCAAAAAGACGTAAGGGAAAATAATTGAAATCATTTGGTATACTTTCTTTTGGACGTCAGTATAGTTGATCAAAGGATGCTTGAAGTTCAATAAGTCTACTTTGACTGACATCATGTCATTGATAAAACTTTCTAATCTTGAAGGGATATCAGATTCTGTTGGATATTCAACGTATCTGTGAACTTATTCAGTAGTCTCTCAATATCTTGATATCGTTTCTGATGCACGTCAGTCTAGTTTATGAAGAGAGTAAGCGACGTACTTTGAATACAGGGACCGTATGGAGAGAGAGAGAGTGGGGGTCGTCCCAAAAAGTTCCGGGGTGTGGCGAGACGGCACCATAAGTTACCGCATTGGGTTACACCAATCCTAATGAACTGAAGCCACTTACGTCAGTTACAATTAGAAAATTACTGATATTTCAAGGAAGAGGGGGATAACAAGAGAAGGCAAAGTCTGACCCCCCCCCCCGCTCAAAATCATGGTTAATCCTGTGCGTTTTCTACTTTACAGATTAAGGATTAGGTTTAGGGATAGTCATGTGTACACAGTAAACACTGGACATAGCCGTAGACGCATTTACAGATTAATTTCCAAGCCAGGATGACTTGATGAACGCCTCACAATACAAGGGCTATTCATTAGTTGTAGTGAGTAATTGCGTGACGCGCACCTTGCCCACGTGTGATGTCTGAGTGACGCGCACCTTGTCCACGTGTGATGTCTGACAGCCTCGAGAGCTTTTGTTGTAAGTTTCGTGATGTAAGCTAGTACATGTAGTCACATTGGATTGGAAGTTCTGGAGAAATGAATGAAGTCAAGATTGGTGTGCGTGCGAGTGCATGTGTGAGTGACAGGAGGACCTGGGGGAATGAACGAAGTGAGGAAATTGTATGCGTGCGTTTGTGCGTGTGTGCGGGACATTGAAGAATCTGAGGAAAGGAAACTAGCGATGGGTGGGTGTATATGTAAGCGATGTTTGGTTCCGTGAGCAAAAATTTCGGGGGGAACCCAAATACATAAGGAAATTGAGACCGTGATCCAGGATAGGAATACTTTTCCTAGGAAAATGGTTCTGGAGGAACCAAATCCCAGGGAATAGGGGATAGGATAGTTTGGGGAAGTAAATAAAAGTGGGAATGGGGTATGTGTGTGTATGTGTGTGTGTGAGTGTGTGACATAATTGGATCGAGGAAGAGGAATGAAGTGAGGATTGCCATGTACGTGTGTGTGTGTGTGTGTGTGTGTGTACCACATCGGATAGTCTGGGAAAATAAACATGCGCGTGTGTGTGTGCATGTGTGTGTGTGTGCTACATCGGATGGTCTGGGAAAGTGAACAAAGTATGGACTGGTATGTGCGAGTGCGTTGATCATGTGTGGGACACCGGAGAATCTGTGGAAATAAAAGAACCCACGTGGACTGGGGTGTGCGTACGTGCGTGTGTGATAATGGTAACCTGAATGACATAAGGAGCATAGCAACGGGACGATGAACTGCCCCTTGAAAGGTTGCGAGGCAGTTTAAGACTGCAGTGAACGCAATATACGGATATAATAGATCTTGAAATAGTAACTGCCAATCTCGTGATTCGCAGTAATTTGTTATACTGCCAGGAATGACATTCAGCAGAGTACGTCTGTGCTCGGTTCCATGTTGTCGGTCTTACGTATGTATAGACTGTCTGTCAGTCGCCTAGAATTTATATATCATTAGTTATTTTTGGACCGACAAAACTGTCAGTTATTAACTTTATAAAAGGAGTCACCAGTTCAATATGATATCTTGATTTGGCACTGTATGCCATGACACTATGCCAAAATGTACTGACGGACTAATGGGCTGACGGACTAATGGATTGTCGAGCTCATAGGCTGACGGACTAATGCATTGACGGACTACTGGACTGTCGGACTAATCGACTGACGAAGTAAAGGACTGGCGGATTAATGGGATGACGGACTAATGGACTGTCGGACAAATAGGCGGTTGGACTAACAATGACGTAGAATGGTTCTGTTTCTCGAGCTGATTGTGAATATGGTGCAATTCGTGTAGTAACGATTTTACATGAGGCGAATAAATTTTGTCGCATTTTCGTGACAACTTGAAAAGAGGCAGGCAGTAAAGTGTGTGTCACTCATGCAATATTTACGAGCGCATGTTGCACAAACGTTTGCTTCCTGGTAACAGCAAGATTCTTTTATCAATTACAATACTTCCCTGATTCTCTGAAAGCCATTAAGATGCAGAAAAATAATTAATTTCAATATCTGCTAATTTTCGCTGCAAATCATCTCAAAGAATTACATGGGTATTTTTTCAAGCATTCGGAGCCAACCAGAAATGAAAGAAACTAATTTCATTAACACTGAGAGATTCAAGGTGAAAGGTTTCACTGGATTTCTCAGCATTTCAATCACACGTGCACGCCATGATGTTGACCTGCCTTTGTTGCACTTGATGTTGGTACTGCTGTACGAAGAAGTTCAGTGTTCGTGAACTCATGATAATATGGCAGTATGTTGGTCCAATTTAACTGTATGTGACTACAGAACCGGGTTTAGGAATCGCAGGGCCCAATTTGAGGCTATAAAGAAAAGCAGAAAGGAACGAACGATTACTACAACGTCCACGGGAGTAATCGGTCCAGTTAGCTTAAAACCAGTCCTGTGTGACTGTATTTGGTTATGTGATAAGCACTTAACAAGTGTGTGTATTTGTGCCTAAGACCCCCATCACACTGAACCAAGTTCTTACTACGTTCTCAAAATCAGGGTAGAACCCAGTAAGAATGTGAAGAACGTGGGAGAAAACGGCGAGCACGTGGCGAGGTCTTCAAGGACGTGGAGCCGCTATGTAAATGTTGAAAAAGAACGTGGTGGCTCCACGTTATGAGCGAGGACGTAGTAAGGACGGCATTGACGTAGTGGTGACGTACGAAACGTGTCGTTCGGACGGGAATAAATGAATGCTGTCCTCTCAGAGTTCTGACTGCGTTGTGACTGCGCCATTTTTACGTCAAAGGAGTTCCCACTGCGTCATTGAAGATTGTAGTACGTCCCCCTTTAGATCATAGTACGCCCCTATGAGGTTGTAGAAGATCTCGCTAAGTTGACACAACGCCGCTACTGCACTTATTCAGTTCATAGCACGTTCAGAACATCTGGTATAAATTTTGAAGAACATGAGAAACATAGTTTTCCAAAAAGAAGCCATCACACCAAACTGAGTTTTTCCAAATTGCACAAGTCCCCTCTACGTTGTAGGACGTGGTGATATCTTGTTAGAACGTGGTGGATCTTGCTCAGTGTGATGGTGCCTTAACTTAGACATGCTACGTGACCAGCAACATCATTATGGAAAGAGTCACACAAACCATCAGAATTATATTGTCCGGTAAAATGAACAATGCGGTCACATAACTTCCTTAGAAGTTGTGTATAGTCAAAATCATCGAGTTTGTTTTATGGTTGACGATTTTTGTTATTGCATGCGACGTTTCTGTCTTCTCACACTGTCTTCACGCATATGAAGCAAGCAAACGGTTCTCAAACAATTATGAATGTAAATGATGTCACATCTGTGTCACTTCAAAATTGGTGAACTACATGTGTAATTTATTTATGGGCATAGATGAAAGTGTCACCTGATTATAATGGACACAATAAATGTCCTGGTGCTGTGTTATATTAAAATGGATATACTGTCAGTAATTCTGTCAATTATGGACATGTAATTCAACATACACTCAGCCCATCTATCGATCGGTGACTCATTAGAATATAGGCGTAATATGACACTTTTGAAGCTATGGTTTTCGCATTGAGTTGAAATAATTATCCACAATCATTGATAATACACGATGTTTGATTTTTGAAGTTTTATGTAGCAACTTGCTGAACACAAGACGTGTTTAAAATCTCTGTATTTTAAAAATGACTAGAAATGCGAAAAAACGCCCAAACGTACATATTGCACATTTCCTCTGTTCATATATTTTTTACAAAACATACATTTATTCGAAAACCTCGGTTACTCATAATTATACCCATCATTATGACGTCGACTTTCGAAAATGACGTGTAGGTCGTTACACTGACCCTTCAATAGTTGGGCCGAGTATACGTCGTATACCGGTCCAAAGGACGTTATGACGTCACATACTACAAAGGTCACGAGGTCACGGGATGGCGACTGGAAATGTGCATACGGAACAGCTTGCGGGATGAGGCATTTCGTATATCTAATTACGATGTTATTAAAACTCCAAATTCCATACATTTATGCGTGATCGCTAAATTACATTAGTACTCTGTGTTTCAGGGTTCGCCTTTCCCTTGTATTCTTGTTAAAAAATTTAAACCACAGGCGTATAGGCCCCCGCGGAGTTGGAGTGGGGGGAGTAGTGATCTTCTTGTCTGAAAATCCCTCCCTCCCTCCCCCCTGGTGAAACCGAAAAGGAACCAAATAAAAAGGGAAACAAAACCCTCAGCGTTGTTGCCCGAATCTTATGCGTTGTTGCCCGAATCCTCAGCGTCGTTGCCCGAATCTTAAGCACTGTTGCCCGAATCCTCAGCATTGTTGCCTCGTTGCCCGAATCTTCAGCGTTGTTGCCTGAATCTTCAGTGTTGTTGCCCGAATCCTCAGCGATGTTGCCCGAATCCTCAGCGTTGTTGCCAGAATCTTCAGCGTTGTTGCCAGAATCTTCGGCCTTGTTGCCCGAATCCTCAGTACTGTTGCCCGAATCCTCAGCGTTGTTGTCCGAATCCTTAGCATTGTTGCCCGAATCTTCAGCGTTGTTGCCAGCATTCTCAGCATTGTTCCCGAACCTTCAGCGTTGTTGCCCGAATCCTCAGCGTTGTTGCCGGAATCTTCAGCATTGTTGCCCGAATCTTCGGCATTGCTGCCCGAATTCTCAGTGTCGTTGTCCGAATCTTCAGCGTTGTTGCCCTAATCTGGGAAGAGAGCATAGTACGAGAGCCCACGCGATAACTAGTATACTAACCTTAACCCTAACCTTAAGCCAAGTATAACACCAACCTAACCCAACTTAAACTCAGTCTTATGCCTTAAGTAGACTGTAGTGTCGGACTAATGGTAGATGTACGTCGAGAGAGTTAGTAAGTGATTTGGGGTTTTAGATGAGTTTTGGCAATCTTTCAGCCACATCACCACGGTCTCGCCAACATCACTTCGGTGTTGAGGCTCCTGTCTCTCAGGGCTGAAAGAAAGCTGCCAGGTCGATACTCGAACCACAACCGCCATTCCGAGCTCCCGTACGCCAAGAGAGAACAAACTTTCCACAGGTACAGGAATATCATCAAATTTCGACCTGTTTAATATTTCGACCGCCTGTACTCACTGGAAATAAACTTCGCAAACGTTGTGTCCTTGGTGAGCATTACAGAAAATAACAAGAACACAGCATTTGCCAAGTTTATTTCCAGTAAGTGTGTGCGTTTCAGATAGACTCAGCCCAACTATTGAAGGGTCACTCATTGGAATAGGCCTAATATGGTACTTTTGAAGCTATGGTTTTCGCAGCATTTAGATGAAATATCCTCAATGCTTGATTATTGACGTTTCAAGTAGCAACTTGCTGGAAACAAAGCATGCTTAACATCTGTATTTAAAAATGACTAGAAATGTGGGCAAAAAACACATAAACGTACAATTAGTATAAAATAACCAATCAATGAACGTAGCATTCTTTTCATGCAACTGTACATTTTCTCTGTTCAGTTTCCAAAATATACATTTATTTGTAAAACACTGTTACTTGTATACCTATTATTATGACAACTTCTGGTAGGTCGTTATACCGACCTTTCAATAGTTACGGTGAGTATATTAGACAGGTCGAAATTTGATGAGCAGGTCCTCATTTGAGTCGCATGGTGTTTCAGAAAGAGAGAGAGAGATCCGACTATCCCCAATCCCCCACAGATAGATCAATTACCGCCTATATATCCAGTGCATTTGCACTTTGCGTTATTATTGATGATAGACGAAGTGAATGCCAAAGCACGAAGCACAGACATATCTTTGTGTTAGCCGCTGGTTACGTAACCAGGTACGCACAGGTCTTGCATATTGATCTATTTTGTAATCAGCAGCGACAGCCGCTCACCTGGTTCACACGTAGATTCTGTGTAAACCCAGGAAGCTCATACATAACGACATGGAATCTGTGTCATCTTCACCGGCAGTCAATTGATTCTGTCAAACGTTCATGGGTTTTTCTTTTCTCCGACTTGAATTTGATTGGATCAGGTACGTTGAAACTGGTTTCTTGTCTGGAAAGCGCGTTCTCCTCAATGACGAGAATTGAAACGTGACTTTTGATGAAGATATTTTGATGAGAGCCAGAAACCTTGAATAGTTAATATTGTTTAGCAGGGTCGGATTACAGTCATTCTCAGTTAAGCATGATGGGGGCTGCAAGTTTCAAATTCAAAGTCCCGGTATAGGAAATGCGTGCACAATAATCATACAATGAGACATCTGCAGAACTACAAAAGACTCGAATACCACGTAAGCATTCAGGCAACACATTTCTGCAGTAGTTGAACCGTTCTGACAGGTACCCCATTGCGACATCGGCAAAGGATCGTCAAATGACATTTTTTGTACACCAGTTTCCTCTGGCCCTAGGATGACTATGCCCTAACACAAAAATATAATATAGTCACTATCAAGGGTCAGAAACTCGGACTAGGGCCCACCGTTCCCGGCTCTGAGTCTCCTGCAATCACAGAAAATGGAGAGGCGAAGGGAAACTAAAAGAAACTGTGCACCCCCTGAAAATATTATCTCAGAGGCCCTTGCCATACCTGTGGTATATTACCCCCCCCCCCCCCCTCTCTCTGTCTCTCTCTCTCCGCCCCCACCCTGCCAACACACGCACACGCTCCCCTTCCTCATTGTCTCCGGATCTAGCACCAATACAGCTATACTTTGTAGTATGCAATAACATAGCCCAGTGCCGTGCGGGTGATTTTGCAAAGCTAAATGCCAGGCTTGGTAATTACACCAGTTCCGTATACAGTCGCCGTTATTATGTTTGGCATTTGCAGATCAGCTGAAACGACGGGACAAGGGGCAGGGACAAAATACGCGAGTGATACTGGCTTTGTCCTGGATTTCAGTAGTCTGTCAGCTATATAACAACTAGGGGCATCCACACGGAAGCTAAGCTACCGCAGGCGTTTCAATATTGTCCGGCAGACGTGCTCAAACGAGGTAATTTAAGTTTGAGGATGGGAAGGTGCACGTACGTGCAATTCATAAGACCCGTTACTGAACGCTTTGCTGCAATGTGGTCAGTCTACCACATGCATTACACCCGTTAGACCAAAGCAATATACTGGGCACTAAACTCGACTCTCCTGCGTGAACTGACATCCCTTCCTAAGCAGTTGCACGTGTAATGTAATGTTTATTCTCAGTAAAAAGACCATAGACCGAGGTACATTAGAATTACAATATAATAAAGTGGATTACATGTTACTGCTAGCTCTGACAGAGGCGCGCGTGCGTGCGCGCGTGCGCGCGTGTGTGTGAGAGCCAAAACGCTTTCTCTCAAGGTCCCTAAGAAAAGGATGCAAGGTATACATTGTTTTCTAGCCAGTACTATTGACGTTCTGCCAGCTTGGTATAAAAGGCTTTCTTTTCAGTACATATGACGCTCTATCAGCAAGATATACCAGGTTTTCTCACCAGTTCAAAAGACGTTCTGTACGCAGGGTATACCATGTTTTTCACCAGTACACATGGCGTTCTGATAGCAGGGTATACCATGCTTTCTCACCAGTACATATGACGTTCTTTCAGCAGGATATACCATGTTTTCTCGCCAATGCATGTGGTCTTCTGTCAGCTGGGTATACCAGGCTTTCTCACCAGTACATATGGCGTTCTGTCAGCAAGATATACCATGTTTTCTCACTAGTACATATGGCGTTCTGCTAGCAGGGCATACCATGTTTTTTCGCCAATGCATGTGATGTTCTCTCGGTTGGATATACCAGGTTTTTTCGCCAGTGGGTATGATGTTCTGTCAGCAAAATATACCAGGACATATTATGACGTTCTATCAGCAAGATATACCAGGTTTTCTCACCAGTACATATTATGACGTTCTATCAGCAAGATATACCAGGTTTATCTCACCAGTGGCAGTACATATGACGTTCTGCTAGCAGAGTATATCAGGTTTTCTCGCCAGTACATATGACGTTCTGCTAGCAGAGTATACCAGGTTTTCTCGCCAGTACATGTGATGTTCTGCTAGCAGAGTATACCAGGTTTTCTCGCCAGTACATATGACGTTCTGCTAGCAGAGTATACCAGGTTTTCTCGCCACTACATGTGATGTTCTGCTAGCAGAGTATACCAGGTTTTTTCGCCAGTGCATGTGATGTTCTCTCAGCAAGATGTACCAGGTTTTCTCGCCGGTACATGGGATATTCTGTCAGCAGGTCATATCAGGCTTTTTCTCCCCAGTGCATGTGATGTTCTGTCAGCAAGATATACCAGGTTTTCTCACCAGTAGATATGATGTTCTGTCAGCAAGAAGTACCAGGTTTTCTCACCAGTATAAATGGCGTTCTGTTAGCAGGGTAAACGATGTTTTCTCACCAGTACAGTTCTCTTAGCAGGATATACCATGTTTTCTCACCAGTACACATGACGTTCTGCCAGCTGGGTATGCCAGGCTTTCTCGCCAGTGCGTATGATGTCTGTCAGCAAGATATACATGTACAATGTTTTCTCGCCAGTACATATGACGTTCTTTTAGCTGGGTATACAAGGCTTTCTCGCCAGTGTTCTGTCAGCAAGATATACCATGTTTTCTCAACAGTACATATGACGTTCTGCCAGCACGGTATGCCAGGCTTTCTCGCCAGTACATATGAAGTTATGTCAGCTTTCTCGCCAGTGCGTATGATGTTCTGTCAGCAGGACTTGCTCAGATTTTTCGCCACTGCATGTGATGTTCTGTTAGCAGGGTATACCAGGTTTTCTCGCCACTACATGTGATGTTCTGTTATTAGGGTATACCAGGTTTTCTCGCCACTACATGTGATGTTCTGTTAGCAGGGTATACCATGTTTTCTCACCAGTACATATGACATTCTGTCAGCTTTCTTGTCAGTGCGTATGATGTTCTGTCAGCAGGGCATGCTCAGATTTTCGCCACTGCATGTGATGTTCTGTTAGAAGGGTATACCAGGTTTTCTCACCACTACATGTGATGTTCTGTTACCAGGGTATACCAGGTTTTCTCGCCACAAAATGTGATATTTTGTTGCCAGGGTATACCAGGTTTTCTCAGCGGGTGATGCGAGGACGTGTATATTGAATATTCGAATGATAAGAACTGAGATAATAAGAACTGAGACGACAGGATATCCGGATACGTAAAACATTTTCTGTGGTTTCGGCGTGTTTCTTCTTTATTTGTCATTATTTTGATACGAATAAGTAAAATCGCTTAAGTAAAGTTTCCAGATAACTAAAATGATGTTCAAGGTCCCTTCAATTATTTAAATGAATAAATGTCATCGGTTGAGTAACATACACAAGTGATCATCAACAGTAAATGTTAACTGACTCAACACAATATCCAGCTTAGTATTTTCACTACGTTTGTTGTATTGCAATTGTTCGTAAAGACCTTAAGTGGTTCCAAACGTGTCCGTGTGTTAACTGATGGGGATAAACCTTCGAACAAGTCCGGTAATTTAATGTCTTTTTGATCTTCGTTTTTTATTGTCACAGCTTGGTGGGGTTCGGATAAGTTAAAAAAATCCGTGGTCCCTAGAAATGTTACTTATCCGGAACTCACTGTATTACTAGCACCTGACATAATATCTGACGTTATTATAGAAGTATGCAGTTATTTTGACCATTAACGCACAATACAATTAACTGTGGTGTTAGTTACACATATCGCGGTCATGTAACAATATGTCTCGTTATTGTGTTTTTAGAGTGGTATTTGTCAGAGCTGTTGATGCGTCAAGGGTTCGCTCGGCTCTGTAAGTGAAACCATAAACCAGTATCATCAACCTTTATAACTGTTATAGAAACATCAACTGTATGCCCGAGTCCATTTGTTTCATTATATCAATTTCCCCCGAGCCCCGCACAAATGGAATAACTCGACAATGTTCACTTGAGTAGGTTAACGTTCATCAACTGGTCAATATTTTTCATCGACGGAAATATTGTGTAGCCTGGACAAGCAGGTAGATAACGATTACATTATATTTTGAAACGATACATCTGCATTGAGGGAAACAACGTGAAGTAGCTGCTAGGCTTTGAATAAATTAGCCGTCATCGTATGACTCGTGACGTCACCATTTTATGTGCTTTGCAAAATTGCACGTGCAAATCGCACGCTGTTGAACAAACCACCCGGTATCTGTCTTGGTAGACTAACAATTAGTCTATGAAAATATTTTTAATTATTTTATTATATTTAATTTGTATTCCTGCAAGAGCCCTGCTCCTACAATGCAGTTTCATAGAAGCTAGCTAGACTTGATTTGTAGACTGGCTAAAGGTTTTTAAAATAAATTTATTAATTAATTTAAAAAAATGATTCCAGTCATGAGGCAGGACTAGTCATGGTCGTGTGACAAGACCTTTGCATTTATGATGTCATAGCACGATTGCTACCTCACACCTATAAGGCCTCTTTTCTTATGATGAGTCATACGGTAAAACTTCTAAAATTTCAAAGGAAAAAAATTAATTACTTTCGGACATGTTTGACTTTTGGGAAATTAGTGATCTTTGAAAAAGTTAGAATTTGACATTTTAGAAATTGCCCCCCAAAACGTAAGTGAAAAATTTGAAATTTTAGGAACTGCTGAAGGAAACAATCACCTTTTTTCGAAACTTGGTTTTCAGTTTTCAAAAAAATTCGAATTTTTAGAAATTTGGTTTTCGGATTTTCGAAAAAAAAATCGAATTTATAGAGGTTAAATAAATTGATTATCTTGACAGAAATAGCACCTTCAAAATTTTTGAAGTTTGGAATTTTAGAAGTTTTACCGTAAATGTGATTATTATGAAATAACATCCAAAATACAGACATCCCCATCCCTTTCAGGGGACTGATTTTACAATATGGTCGCCCCCTGTGATTCATCATGCATCGATCACAAATGAAATTTATGAACATATTTCAGCCATAGACCTGTACGACTTGTGTTCCCACTACTTCGATGCTTTTAAATACCGTTCGGAACCACACAAACATTGAATGAATTAGTAAAACTTTACGCGTATGAAGCGATGGCCACCATTTTGAGACTGGAGCCCCACCTCGACAATTGTTTTATTTTGGGTTTCTACTCGTGTTCAGTGTCTGTTTAGGGTTAAGAATAGGATTAGTTTTGTATGTTTTCCCCACAAAAACTGGGTGGCGAACAGATTGTAAAGTTTGTCCCTTGCAGGCCCCTAAGTTAAAGCCCAATGGTTAATCCACCACTTCCTCCATTTGGCAAGGCCCTTGGCCTGCAGCTCCAAAAGCCCTTGTATTAATCTGGTCCTGGTAACAGGCAAGTAGTGATATATCTTCACCTGAATACGTTTTATATAATAAACTGTATCACAAATGTCAGGGACGTGTATAAACGTCCGACTCTTATCACATTCTCTGTCACTGGACACTTATTATGAACAAAGCTTGGTGACACAATGATAATAATATCACTGCATGAAAATATAATGCCGAACACAGTTTGTCCAAACAGTTGCTATTATTAGATACGATACGTAACAGCTTTCAGACTATATATCTGTCAGTGGAGAACTTGTGTGAACAAAAATATCAAACAGTTGGCAAATAAGTAAGAGACAATGGACTCCATCATCGAAATTCAGGGTATAATGACTCTGCCAACGTCCGTCATATACCCTGGAATAACTCCTATTCACGACAACCGTCGTGGGCGTTTTGACTAATCAGTGAAGCCTCCATAAATAAAACTTTCGTCCAATCATGTGGTGCATCTCTCAGAACACTTCGGCAAAGTAAAGACATTCTGTGTTTACATTTATCAAGAGTTACTTCTCGTGCATTTCATTAGTTGTCAATATTTAGCAGATTTGGATTTTTCTATACACACAAAATGACTGGTGAATAGGAGTACATCCAGGGTATATGACTGACGTTGGCGTCATTACCCCCTGGATTTCGAGGATGAATGGACTTCATACCAACTAGAAATGACTGGATGAATGAGGGGCAATGCCAGTGGGGACTACAGTCTTCACTGTCCTAGAAATGACTGGATGAATGAGGGGCAATGCCAGTGGGGACTACAGTCTTCACTGTCTGGGAACCTTAGCATCCCCCCTCCCTCTATCAGGGGAAAAAATTTAACAATTCTTCGGGGAACTTTCATATTTATGGTCGGGCCCCGGTTGCTCAGTTGGTAGAGCATCTGCCTCACAACTACAAGGTTGAATCCCGGCTAGGTCACTTTCGTTCGGTTCAAACATTTGGTGCCCTTTGTACAAACTGTAGCATTATGGTTGAAATGTTACTCCCTGCTACGTTAAATCACATTCACTCACTCACTTCATATTTATGAGGCTGATTTGTGTATACATTCTACTGTATAAGTTGAAAATTTGTGTACTTGGCTCAGCAAATGATCATCTTTAGGCCTCCATCACGGACCTCACAACCCCTGTGCCATCCCTGGGGTGAACGCAAATGGTGTTGCATCGCTCCTAACTCTTCCTTACTCAGGTGGGTGTGTATAATATTTGGAAACTTGAATATTCCTTTCAATAACTCAAAGTCTCAATAACTCTCAAAAGATTACTTACACAAAATGTGGAATCTTAAAAAGATTAATAACTCAAAGTCAAGATCTCCAAAGGATTAATAACTCAAAATCAGAAATTTAAAAAGGATTAATAACTCAAAAATCAAGGATCTCAAAAGGATTAATAACTCAGTCAGGGATCTCAAAAGGATTACTAACTAAAAACTCAGGGATCTCAGAATTAATAACTCAAAATCAGAAATCTCAAAAAGATTAACAACTCAAAAATCATGGATCTCAAAAGGATTAATAACTCAAAATCAGAAATCTCAAAAGGATTAATAACTCAAAAGTTATTGATCTCAGAAGGATTAATAACTCAAAGTCAGATATCTCAAAAGGACTACCAACTAAAAACAGGAAACTCAAAAGGATTAATAACTCAAAATCAGGAATCTCAAAAGGATTAATAACTGAAAATCAGGAAACTCAAAAGGATTAATAACTCAAAATCAGGAATCTCAAAAGGAATAATAACTCAAGTCAACTTAAAGTCATGAACAGGTGAAGGGAGATAACTACATGGCAGAAATCTGTGAAGGGGAGATAGCTGCAAGTCAAATTAGTGAAGGGTGCAAATAGGCCTACATAAAGGCCCAAGTTCGCCCTAAATCATACCATACTACTACTAGTGAAGGGCTGACAGATGAAATGGGTTGATAACAAAGTCGGTAATCTCGGAATGTAAGACAACTACAGGTCAGAAATCTAGGAAAAAAACTTATATAACAGAGTAATATCTGAACAATAGTTATTACATATCGACCATGAAATGTCGATAACACAAAGCTATCAAGTCACTGAGTGAGTGAGTGAATTGGATTTTTACATTCAAAGGGGCAATATTTCAGCCATAGCGCCATGTTAATGTGCCAGAGGCACATCAGGAAAAGGGACAACACAGGATTGATAGTAAGAAAGAGAATGCAAAAGATCCTCATTTAAAACGGCTCTTACTGCAAGCATGAGAATTCTGGGGTCCTATTCTTTCTGGTGTTAAAGCGACACGGGGGGGGGGGGGGGGGGGGGGGGGGGGGGGGGGGGGGGGGGGGGGGGGGGGGGGGGGGGGG
>JAUELE010154926.1:0-13937 GCA_031471655.1 Diodora aspera
CTTATCAAAATGGCGACGAGATGCATACGAGTCGGTCTGGACGGTCACGGAAAGATACGAGTAGCTACGAATGGGCCTGCTACGTTAAGACTTACGACAAAATACGCGTTCATATAGTTTTACTTTTTGTTTGGAGAATTGATTGATGCTTAAATTAATTTACATTGATGCAAAGTATTATCATATAACGCTGCAGTTGAATTATATGGACTTGTAATGTAAAATACTCAAAGAAAAATGACTCTTATCCTTGAAAGTGTTATTATGAAAAATCTAAAAGTCAGCACCAAATCAGTGTATCAGGAGTGTGCACGTTAAGTAGTAATTTTCTCTTTTATGTAGTGAAATAGTCAGTGTTGTGGTACTAAGTGACACCATACAACATCACTTGCTTTATTGTGGATTGCACTTCATGGAAGATAAGCTATTCCACAATGGAAGAGCTGAACTCTATCATGGAGTCGTACATTACTAAAGATTAGAGAAGTAGGCAGCTGAAATCGACGCTGAACAGCTGAGTAGTCTGCACTGTTGACATTCACAATTCCTTCAAATGTAATTCCACTTAAGCTCGATATGGCAATGAAATATTTCGCGACAGTTGATAAAAGGTACAGAATCTCAACAGAATCTTAACCCTGATCTGGTGGTGAATGTCGACAGTGTAAAGTTCTCAGTCGATGAACTTTATTTATAGAAGATTTAAGACAAGAAGTCGAAAAAAGAGAGTTTCTGTTGTCAGAGGATGAACACAATATCTTTGATTGTTAACAACTTGACGCACGGAATACACATGGGCGTTGGCATTGGTCCCGTTTGACAATTGCGCTTTCCATTAAAACAAAGAAACAAAGAAAGATGGAGTCGCTTCTAACTTTTGACTTCCAACACAACGTTGAAGATGGAAAGATAAAAAAAACTTGAAATCACTTCTAAATTTGAACTGCCAACACACAATGTTTTTCCATTTTTAAAATTTGTGTTAGATCTTTCGACATCAAGTTAACTTCCCTACGTGCACGTGCAGTGCAGGCTTGTTTGCGCTGATTCATCTACCGTTTGACTTCCATACGCACAAGTAGTCAGATTGTAATCAAAATTACATAATTATTTCTTAAACACCTTTTTCTGTGATGGGTTAAACAATCAACAAACTCGGGTGTTATTAGGTACGGGCAAATCAGCTGAAACTGGGTACTGGTCCTCCAATTGTTGGAGTGTCTAGCGCTGAAAGGCAGCTTGGGCTAACCAGGGTAATACATGGAAGCGCTTTGAGTCTAGTCTTGGGTGGAGATACCGCGCTATAAAAGAACTATCCATTATTATTATTATGTATCATCTTGTCGTTGAATACATCATTCCCAAATTCGAGTTTTTTGCCTTTTTGTCGGTCTCATTTGATGTCAAATTGACTGTACTTCGCAGCAGTCGTAGCTACTCGTCTCTTTCCTTGACCGGGCGGACGACTCGTATGTCTCTCGTCACTACCTTTAATAAGACCCGTCTCAGTCGAGCGCTGTGCTGTCGATTGAAGACTGCCACATGTAGGGACAGATAGCTTGTTGTATTGCGGCTTCACTTGATAATATTCGGAGAAAGCGATGTTATTAAATAACTTATATACCCCCAAAATCATACAATTTCAGACTTAAAAGATAAGCACATTTGTGTTTAAAATCACCATCCAAACAAATTAATTAAAGAAACTTTCAGTGGACTTATTTAGTCGTGTCACGTCTAAACCTGCTCCACGAATTCGCTTGGCAACACTCGGCTTAATTCGTAAAGGCCTATATGAAATTGGCCGCAACCCATCCCGGTTGTCATTCCTCCACCATGCACTGCCTATTTGACACAAAAGGATGTCGGAAACCATGGAACACCCAGCCACCCTATTTATAAAGCGTAAATCCTAGAATAAACGCGTGAATTGATTAAAGACGGAAGTTAAACTGTTTGCTAGGATGGCACAAATGAACACAGTGAGTAATAGACACCTATCAACGTGTTTTAAACACCAAATCCTGTCTTGACTAAACGTCTGGTCAACAAACCTCTGGACAAAATGAAACTCTCGGCGTTTATTAAAGGATTTACAGTGTGTCAGTGCAGCTGAGCTATGCATTAGAGTCGTTTTGATCTTCAGAATGCCGTACGTCCTTTTCACAGGTTCTGGAGGCTTGAAGAGGTTATCTTGAAAGGAATCGAGCAGCTCCGTGAATGTGTGGCATCGTTCACCACAAGTGACCGTGAGTGTAATTGTGTATTGTACTGGGTGTGGGTGCGTGAATGAATGCTTGCTGTTGTCTGTGTGAATGTAAGTGTATATAGTAAAATGTAAATCAATGTTTGTATCTTATTCCTTGTAAATACATTGTATGTTTTTGTTCAAATTAAAATCAATACTATGTAAATATTTGGGAGAGGGAAAACTAAGTTGGTATAACTTGTACCCAATCCTCTTCACGTACGTGAATAAAATATGTTTGAATGAGTGTTAAAGGTGGAAGTGCCTTGCAAGCTGTACGACAGATTGAAATTGGTTACTTGAAATGTAGGAAATGAAATAATGCGAATAATTGAACCACGTCCAGCGAAATAGGGAAATGGACACGGACTGAGACTGAAACAGGGTATGCTTTGTTTCCGAACTCCGAAACTGGCTGTAATTTCTTTGTGAAACTGTGTACATGTACATCCACATTAGTAAAATGCTTAAGTGGTTGGATACGTGTTAGTAAGCACGAACTTTTTATGTTTGGTGCATTCTGTGTTAAATAAATTACATAAACTGTAGATTAGACATTTGTCCTGGCCGATTGAAACAAATTCATTTTTACTTTCAAACAAACTTTCCTTTCAACATCCTCGAAATCCAGGCTATAATTAAGTACTGTCTCCATTCGTCAAATACCCTGACCCACTCCTATTCAAGACGATCGTTTCATGGCGAGCGGTTTGACCAATCAGTGAAGCTTCTATAGCAAAAGCTGGCGTCCAATCATGTGGCGCGCTTTTAACCAGTGTTTTTAATAAAACCCCGATATAGCCTTCTGAAGAGGGCAAAAGGAGACGAGGACTTCGAGGATGCCCTTTCAACTGATCGCAGTGCCACTGCTAGCTCGTAGCCTATCTGAAACATTAGTTTAATAATAATCAGATACAAAAAAAAGTGACATCTCAAAGCGTTATGCCGGGCGGATGCAGCCCGAATGTTTTGGCACTCTTGCAAACGATTGTGACAATTAACGTTGTTGACGATCACTTGTTTGCGCCCGTGCATGGTAGGCTGTTAATCTTTTAAGATTTTCTTTATATATTAGAGAGCAGATACACGTAGTCAACATGATGTATGTTTTGTGCATCAATCGTGTTTGTACATAATTACATTTTTATGAATATTTATCGCTCCCAATGTTCTTTTTTCAAAAGAAAACACTGAATTTGACTATGTATCCAACTGTAAGAGTTTTAGAAAGTCTTTTTGTTTAAAAGGGTAATAAAAAAACCTTCTTAAAACATACTGGACTTAGTCTCAAATGAGGGCGGGTTTCGTATTTAGAGTAGAACGCTTAAGTCATTCATTTTTCCATGAAACTTTGTACACACATTAAACGAATACTGAATTGTACGGAAGCCTATACGGGTCACACAAAAAAAATAAATAAAAATATTATGTCGAATTACGACATAATGCTATGTCGAAATTACGACATAAGGCTAGGAGGGTAGGCTATAACGCAATTCAGTTTTCGAATGGTAATATTTCAGTTTATTGAAGAATAATATAATTCACACATAAATCAAAAATGGTTTGAAATTCGTTAAATATATTGCCCAATTGCAGAATAACACAGTACCATTGCATCAATGTTTCGGCTAATACATTTATTTCTGAGGGAGCGACTATTTGATTTTGATATGGGGAGGGGGTTGGAAGGTTTTTAAACTAAATAGTTTGCAGGCGATTTTTGTGAAAATATATAGTCAAGAGAAAAAATAAATAGATTATATATTACACAGATAAAAAAATACGTTTTTTACAATTTTTCAGTTTATAATAGTTATTATGGAATGCACCCTGACATTTTTTGCGAAGATTGTCATTTATTTTACACCCAAGTGATCCAGGGACGTCCCAACCCAACATTTAAAAGTTCAGTGAAGACTGGCAACCATCTGGTATTATGTACCACTAACAAAATGTATTTCGACCCAACCAATTGCAGGACCATGCGTATTAGAGCTTTTATAAATTAAAAACTATTCCGTACGAGAATGCCTTCGGACTCCCTTAGAACCTTTAATTCTCATCTGGACTTCAGCACTGCAGTATTGGTTGATTTTTGTTACAGTAGTGGAAGCGGAGGAGGGGGGGACTCTAGTTCCCTCACTCTTTAAGGGCTGACAGCCTCCCCCTTCAATTTCTTCACTAGAAATCGCTCAGAACGCGTCTCCGACGCTCTCGAACTCTAAAACTTCAGGGATCTAGTCTAGGCCTAGTCCTGCCCCACGACTGTGTTAATTTTCTATTTAAAGCCATTAGCCAGTCTACTAAAGCAAGTCTAGCTGACTTCTATTCCGCAACTCTGCATTGTAGGAGCCAGGCTCTTGAAGGAATAAAAATTAAATATGATAAAATAATTTAAATATTTAATAGACCCTCGCCTGATGTCATTGGATTGCTTCCGTCGTTTCTGTAATTATATAATGGTCTTATTTGGACTAGTTAAAAGTTAAAAGTCCTGACACTGGACTCAGGTAGTGATACTGCTTCAACATGCATCGACAGCATGCCTCCGGCTGTAGTTCACTCTCCTCTAATTACATTTCATTGTGCAACTCAAGAGGAAGTCCAGAAGCTAGTTGAGGGATCGCCCACCAAATCATGTTCATTAGATCCAGTGCCTACATGGCTGCTGAAATCATGTTTGACAGCATTTGTACCTGTCTTAACAACAATAGTGAACAACTCATTGACTCAGTGTGAAGTCCCTGAATCACTCAAGGAGGCTCTCATCACGCCACTCATCAAAAAGCCTGGTCTGGATCGTGAAATTTTGAAAAATTACAGGCCAGTATCTAATCTTCCTTTTGTGTCAAAGGTTATAGAGAGGGTCATTGCATCTCGCTTACGTGATCACATGATGAAGAACAAACTGGGTGAGCCACTACAGTCAGCCTACAAATGTGGACACAGCACGGAAACTGCGCTTCTGCGTGTCCATAATGACATCCTCTGTTCGGTGGACAAAATGGGAGCAGCCATGCTTGTGCTTTTAGACTTATCGTCAGCATTTGATACCGTGGACCATAAAATCCTATTGCATCGACTGGAGAACTGTGTTGGTATAACAGGAGATGCTCTCTCCTGGATAGGATCCTACTTATCTGGACGCCACCAGTCAGTAATTGTTGAGGGAACATCCTCTTCCAGACAGTGTTTGGAATACGGTGTGCCCCAGGGCTCTGTCTTGGGACCGGTCCTATTCACAATTTACATTATAAATGATGCAAAAGGCACACGTACACCTATTCATTGCATGTGTAACGTTTCATAGGATTTCGACAACTAATGAACGTGCTATGAGCAGAATAAAAACTAAGTCCAATGATTAGAAATACGCGCATAAATTATGCAAATGATGACACAGATATGCAAATGTGAAAAAAGGCACATTTACACCTCCTACTCATTGTATGTGTAAAGCTTCATAGGATGCTGACATTTAATGAAGGTGCTATGAGCGGAACAAAAACTAAGTCCTAAGATAAGAAAAACATACATAAAGTATGCAAATGACCACACATATATACAAATGATGCAAAGGCCCATCTATACTTCATACAGATCACAAGCATAAAGTTTCATAAGATTCCGACAATTAGTAAAGGTGCTATGAGTGGATAAAACTGTGCGGCACGGAAAGACGGATAGATGGACGTTGTACCGGGGGTATAATAATGAGCAGACAATTTAGGAGAAGATAAATAAATGAGTCAAGAGAAAAGATAAATAGTTTGCAGGGACATATGTTCTTGTATCTTTCAGATGATAATTATGAAACGTATTTTAAATTTTTGGGCGCCCTCTTGACGCAATCATTTCCATTGACCTAAAGTCAAAGTGGGGGGATTCAGAAGAAGCCTCGCGTCAACCACACACCCCATTCCCTTTAAAAGTTCAGAGACGATTGGACTTATTGCAAAGCTTATTATGATCAACATAAATGCAATAAAATGCGTCTCGGAGCTTCTGTAAATTAACTTTTTCCGGGAGAGGTTATCCCCGAACCCCCCTACAGTAAAACTTCTAAAATTTCAAACTTATATAAATTCAAGAAATGATGATTGCTAAATTTTGAATTCTTATTTGATCAAAAATCACTGATTTTCAAAAATTCTAACACATCAAAAAATAATTATTTTTTCATTTCCAAATTTTAGAAGGTTTACCGTATTTCGCTGATCAATATTAAGTTTTACTACTCTCTCTCTCTTTCACAAAATCTTACCCCTCCCCCTCACCTTCGTTTAACTACAATGTATATGCCTGTACTTACATACAATATCCAAGGTAATATTTAAAAGCAACTAGTCTGTCTGCAATTATCCAAGACAAACATAAATAGTCTTCACTTTCCACCACCCCACCCCAAAACCAAAACGAATGGTCGCTCGCTGACAGTGAGCATTTTCCAAAGACTTTTGGAAACCAACTGGTTGACCTGTTTTACATTTAGTTTGTGATGAATTAATCATAAATCCTGTTTTCCAAGCATGTCCAGAACAGATCATATTATATCGGATAGCTAATATTCGGTTTATTCACACTTTCGTTTGAAAATAGCTTCTTGATTCTTGCGCACATTGCACATGACGCTGTGTGTGGTAGATGAATTGTAACACACCCCCTTGGCTCCCGAAACTCAGTAAACTTCGAGATTGTGCGGCTTTCACATGAAAGCGTTTGAAAATGACTTTTTCATCCTTGCGCACATTGCACATGACGTTGCGTGTGGTAGATGAATTGTAACACATCCCCTTGGCTCCCGAAACTCAGTAAACTTCGAGATTGTGCGGCTTTCACATGAGCAGATATGTTGACTTATAAAGCAAGTGGATGTTCCTCTAATAGATATTATATATTATGTTATTGTATATGCTACGTCTTTAAGTTAATGTAAGTGTCCCCGTCTATGCTCTGTTTGTTGCTACACCTTGTTCTTTGATCTTTTTATTATTATTATTCCTGTTGTTATTATTATTTTTTTTATTATGGAATAACCGAACGAACACTGATTGAACCTGTTCACTTGATGTCAATGCTGTCATCAATGCCTTCTTACATTTGCCTGGTCCAACATTTACATTGTCCAACATCTGATGCTGTGAATTATCGTAACAAGTGCTTCATGTGCAAAGTCCGTTTACAATAGTCGTATTCTTCCACCTTGAAGGTATTGTATGTCAGTGTAATGCTTACGACTCATAAAACCATCAACAATATAACTGCAAAGTTCACACAGATCAGATCACTTTGATGTTAAGTGAAGTTAAACCCGGAATAGACACAATGATGGAAGATAATCCATATTCTGTGATGAAAGAAGTGTATTTCTGTATCATCCAGACAATACGTTAACCGCGGCGTGATCGAAGTGGGTTTCTTAAATGTCTGACATAATTCCCAACACGCCTGATTACATCCTTGACAAAAGACACTGAGGCAGCTGTAGGAGATGCAGATATAGATGGAATGTGTTTGCACCAAACATTTCAAACAACACTAGTATGAACAAAGGATTATTGACATATTTAAATGTAGGAATCACGATCCATAAGGACAAGACGTATAAATAGAAAAATATTTTGCTTCAAAGAATATATTTCAAAAGCCAACTTGGCAAATATTATAAGACTTCTTAGCGATGGACAGATATTTTTGACAACCACTTTTTCAATATATATTCACAATAGTTCACGACTGCTCTTATTGACTTGTTTTATTGGCACCCTTAGAAGTCAGCTGGTACAGGATGACTTCTTTATATATGTTTCCGAAACTTCGCCCGACAGATAATCAAAAGAAAATGTAAGCCATAAAGTTTTGATCTCTCCTATTGTTCTTATTTCATTCCAAGGGATAACATATTTTACAGGCAAAGGACTAAGAATACACAGTCTGTGCGTCTTTTAAGGTTTCATACTGTTGAATGGGATACTGTCAGTTGAGGAAAACAAACTCCATGTTGGTTTTCCGTTAATATGAAAGGCCTTCTAAAGACATCAGTTTGCGTTTCATACCTAAAAGTTGTTGAAATACGCAAATAGGTGAACATGATAATTTATGTTTGACTGAATCCTACTACTACAACTACTACTACTACCAAAAGATTCTTAAATATTATAACCTCATGTACTGGAACAATGAAAACTCCAGAACATTTCGAAACTCCCGAGGGAGTGTACAACCCAAGCTACGGTAAGTAAACAACGCATTACCTTCACTTTCCAACCTGGTACTCAATTTTAGCCCGGTGTACTGAGACAATTTACAATTTACACATTACCACGGTGACACCACTGACATGCTCGGTTTCTAAGTGTGATGCAGTGTGAACTCTTGAAGGGTTTACAATGCGAAACCAATCACCAATCCAACTACGATTTCAGGTTTAAGTGATACTATAATCAGTAAATAACAATAAATTCCTATAAGCGCATGGTATTTAGCATACCGGCCGCTCAGTGACACTTTCTTTACTCTTGTCCAAAAATGCGATACCAAGATTTTCAAATACAGCTGAAGAAAGACAAACAAAATATCGCATATGCCAGAGCGTTATATTCACAGAGCGTTGTAGCAATAATAAATAAATAAATTTCAAACTGTGTTAAATTTGGGACCACCTCAACGCAGTTTGAAAATGTTTTTCAATTTTTGTTTCAAACTGCGTTAAAAAAGCACCATTCTAACGCAGTTTGAAGAAGTATTTACCTCTTTTGGTAATAGTTAATTACATTTCCATAATTATGTCTGATGTGTTTACAAAGTTGAAAGTGATCATAATAATGTTGATAATGATGACGATTATGGCTGATGATAGACGTGTGCATTTGATCATATATAATAATGAATACGATGTTGGTAATTTATTTCAATGATGATTATTATGAAGACGATTATGATAATGATAATAATGATTTTCACAATGATAATGAGTGAGTGAAATGGACAACAGGGGACAATGTTTCAGCAAGAGGTACATCAAGTGAAGGGACAATACAGGGTGAACAGTAAGCAAATAAAAGCAAACGATCCTCATTTTGGTCGACTTCTACGACGAGCATCAGGATACTCGGGTTCTTGTGTCATAGCAATTTACCCGGTTCACTATGAAATAATGATTATAACGAATATTATGATTATGATTATAATGATGAAAGTGATGATGCGGATGATTATGATTAAATCGATAATGGCATATTAATCACATCACTCACAAAACTGATGATCATGATAATGATCGTAGTAGCGATAATGATTAAAAATAACCATACTGATGATGATAATGATAATCATGGTAATGATGGTGTATATGATATTGATAACAATAAACGATTATGATGATGATAATGACTATAATGGTGATATTGATTACGATGATAACACTCACAATGATATCGATATTGGTGAAAATAATGATGATAACAATGCTCATGATGATACTGATTTTCATTAAGATGATAATAGTAAACATGATTATGTCATCATCAGCATTGTCTTAGTCGTTGTCATCATCATCATGATAATTCTCATCATCACCATCATCGTCGTCATCATCATCGTCGTTATCATCGTCGTCGTCGTGGTGATTATCACCATCATATCATCATGGGCATCATCACCATCATCGTCGTTGTCGTCGTCGTCGTCGTCGTTATCGTCGTCGTCGTTTTCGTTATTATGATGATCGCCGTCGTCATTATAACCATCATAACATCATGGTCATCATTAATTATCATCGTCGTTGTCATGATCCCTTTCTTGGCAACCATCTTCAAAGTCATCATCATCATGATCATGTTCATCATCGTCGTAATCATCATCATCATCATCTATGTCATCATCATCATTTTCATTTGCTTAAGTACCGTCATAACTATCACTTACGTAATTATCTTTGTGAAAGTCATCATCATCATTGGCATCGTAGGAGGTGTTGTGATCATAACCCTTATTATTATTATTTTTATTGTCTTGTAACCTTGTCAACTCATCAGACATCAGAGAAAATAAAACTATAAACAAAATACGTTTAAAAATTATGCTGTCTAATTTCAACTTCGTTAAATTTGGGAACACCTCAACACAGTTTCACATTTTATTTTTCAAAGTGCGCTACAAAGGTGGTAACGCGGTTTGAATTTTGTTTTCAAACTGCGTAGAGGTGGTCCCAAATTTAACGCTGTTTGAAACAAATTTCAAAACTGCGTAATTTCTTCAAAGTGAGTTGTAACAGAGCGTCGTTTTAGTATGAGGGAGTAAAATGACACTCCATGGTAGCAGAGACCTTTGATGTGTGACATCCATTGTATTGGAAAAGAGATTGAACAATTGTTATTTGTATCGTATCTTTTGTTATTCATTATTATATTGGGTCAAACTTAGAACCATGATTCATTAAGTGGTATCAAGAGCTCAGTACTTAACTGCAATTTAGCAAATGTGTTTTGTCTTACATGTACTGGTAGCTGCAGCACTGAAACGTTTCAAAGACGAAATCAGACGTGAGAAACATGTCCATAAAGAGACGTCTAATTTCTTCACATTCTAATGGCACTTGTGCTTGGTGCACAGGATCAATAGGTCTTGATCCTTAACTAACTAATCTTGACAAACAGTCTGGTCGCGGCTGGCTTCACTGAATCCTGTAAAATATTGTCACCTTTTATGAGCATTATTCTTCTTGTATGGTACAAATGACCAAACATTACCGGGTCTAGTTCATGTCCTAATGATCACAGTGATGGGAGACAGTTGACACGTCCAGTCACTCCTCGTTCATGTCATACTTACGTGGAACCTGGTACGTAGGATAAGAGTTGTAACATGCTGACTCATTGTCCTCATGCCCCCGATGACATATGTCTGCGCAACACACCTCAAATACAGTGTAATGCTTCTATATCTCCAATTTTCACTTTTTTACTTTTCATGTAATAAATAAACGATTCGTTAAATTGTATTTGTAAAATTGAAAAACACCAGTCGCCAAGAAAACCCTAGTTTTGATTCTATGTACGGGCACTTCCCGGCGTTACGAACGAGATACGTCTTTAAGTCGAATATGTATGTAAGTAGGAACAGATATATAATATAATTTATCATATAACTATGCATCATATCCCTAAGATAAGCTCATCACATATTTATGTATATTACACGAGTGCATATATATGCAAATGAGGTTCGGAAACGGAACTACTTTCATCAGATCACGTGAACAAATATAGTTCTTCGTTATTTATGGTTGTTAACGTTTCAGTAGGTAACTAATTAGAAGATAAACCTACTGTATTTTCGTTTTACGAGTGGTGTATCGTAGATGAGACCATGGAATTTAATGTCATTTGAAACCGAACGAACGAGCTTTAACGCGATCAGCTTTAGGCGTCATGCGAAGCCTGCGTAATACCGCATTGTGACGTCATCGCATCCTTGCTCTTGCTTCAGCGGGGAGCACATCAACACAGCGTGTTGGAAAGTACATATAGTTTGCAGCGCTGGTACTCGATTGGAACTTATATCAGGGACTGTATTACTGCAAAGGATTTTGAAAATGCCAAAATACGCGTTTTTCATCTTATTCAACACCGTGTGATCAACCATCATCAAAATGGTGGATAATTTGTAATGCATAGTTTGCAAAAATAAATCTTAGATAAGTTACTGAAAAGGTATACAGAGGGCCGGCGTTTGTTAGTAATCAGGACCGTAATCCGTTTAGTTGTCCTGGAACCATTGTCAGTTAATTGTCATAAAATCCAAAATGTTTTCTTTTCGACGCCATTTTGCTTACAACTGTTTTGGGCAAAATGTCAGAATGAAACTCTTTGCTTGACTTTATCTGATCACCGAAACCAGAATTTTTATATTTGCGACATGGTGTTCACATTGCCTCAGTTAGGTGAATTATTTAGGTACATAAATTAAAGGTAGGTGTGACTTTTTTAAATAACAAATAACCCCTTGTTCTCGAATAGACGTCGTATCTTTTGAGATTGAATAAAATTCAGTAGACATTTAATATTGGATGAGGAATATTATTAAAAAGTTGGAATTGTTCTTACCCTCTCTTTCCAATACGCCGTCCACCTCTTGTTGCAGCTTGCTCACATTAAGGCTGATCTGGGAGTTGGAGACCTTCTTCCCAACAGTTAAGCCTTCATCGATCTTAGCTGGCAGCCTGGCTTCCAATGTTTTTAATTCGTTTATCTCGTCTTGAAGACACTTCAGTTTCGTTTCCAAGATAGCAAGTTCCACTTCACTGTGCGTCATCTGGCTCACTTGTACTTCAAGATGCCCCAGTTTTTCTGTCAGAGAACCCATATTTACTGCAAACTGGGTCAACCGATCAAACACAGTCGCTTCAAAAGTTCCATCAGCGGCGATTTCTTTGTACTTCACCACTGATGAAGCTGTATATGTACAGAGACTGATTCCCAAGAACCAAACAAGCCACATCATATTTGCGCAGATGCCACACCGGTTAAAGAATCAAGAATGTGTTCTAACTTTCTCGCTGCATACGTCTTAAATACATATGCTAGACTCTGCATGTTGTTTCCTGATACTTCACAGATGTTGATATTATCAGCAAATTGCAGACTGTACAAAAACACACACACATGATGCTTTATAAGTGGAATATTCCTCTGTTTACATGACTTAAGTGTATGTGCTATGCCGCTATTTCAAACAGGGTTTCTAGTTGTTCTGTTCGTTAATACAGTTGTGTGTTTTTGCTGTGATTTAATTACACAGGAAGTACGTAAATGTTTTGGCGATAAAGATGTAAACGTGGTTTATAACAGATTTTTGGTCACTGGAACTTGCCATGGACTTGTACAGCTTGAAATGTACTTTCCCCAACATCCAGCGTAGATTAAATTCAGATGGGTGCTGTGATATCCAGAAATGTTTATTTCCTATGGGGAAGTATATCTGTCGTGTCAATATAACTGATAACATCTGGCATAACATGCGGATAACATGAGACGAAGGAGATCTTGACGTCTCTTATTATTTACATTTCCGTCTCATGATAAGGAACATGTTTACAACATTTGTGAAATAACACTTATAACATTCTGCTTCAGTCTAGGAATGCCACGCCGTATAAACAACGGTTATTTAAATACGTAACGCGTGGCATAACAAATGCTGCCTTTGTTCCCAATCTCAACTCATTTGACAACCACTCAGAACTAGCATGCCGCTTTGGACTGCATAGCTGATTCTGATTCTCTCTTCAATTAAAATGAACGTTTCATCGCCGTTTTGCTCTGAGAAACAACACACGTTAATGATTAATCCTCGAGGGACATGCGTATTATAATTATGAACTATTAGCTACATCAAGGATTGTGTAGATTAGCACACGTGCTACAGTCAGAATGAAAAAATGAGGACAAAAAGATATGTAATTACCAGATTTGTTAGAAAATGTGTGTAAAGCGCGGTGGCCGCGTGGTAAAGCGACGGATTTGTAATTTGACGACCCGGGTTCGCCCCCGGCTCGCGGCGCTGTATTATGTCCTTAGACAAGACACTTTACCCCAATTGTCTCAGTCGACCCAGCTGAAACTGGGTACTGGTCCTCCAATTGTTGGAGTGTAATGACCTTCTAGAGCTGAAAGGCAGCTTGGGT